>CAJVPS010000294.1:0-28068 GCA_910591765.1 Ambispora leptoticha
TAAGAGTAGTTAATTAGTATTTTTCTTTAATAAACACATATATTTTATCTTATATCTTATCTTATTTTCTTCTTGCTTTATTGAGAGAGTATTTTGTTAGAAGTAAATTCACATATATTATCTTATTGAGAAGATAATTATATTTTTGTTATAAGTAAAAAATGTATAAATTATCTTATTGAGAAGATAATTACATTTTATTAGAAATAAATCTTATACATATCATCTTATTAAAAGAATAATCAGTCATATAAAACTCTTAAAGCTATAAAAGTTAATAACTGCCATGAACACAGTTACTATTACTATTTTAAAATAATTACATATGCCTAATCTTAAAATAGTAACAATATGCATAATCTTAAAACAGTAATAATACTTACAAATATTATATTAATATAAGACAAAAATAAAAATAACTAATTAAGAGATATGATTATAAAATATAATAGAGAGTAGATATTTAAAACTAAAATAATTAAACTAAAATTATAAATTTAATATACTCATTAAATTTTTTAATAATATTTTTTCAATTATTAAGTAATTAAAAAATATATATTAAAAATAAAATAAAGTTTTTATATATAAAAAAGCTTATAAGAATCTTTTAAAATTAAATAAATATACTTGACTTATTTTAAGTAAAGAATATCTATTACCTATATTTTTCAGACAAGAAAAATATATAATTAATTAAAATATAATTTATTATAATAGAAGAAATAAATAAAAATAGAATATTAAGATAAAAGATACAAGAGCAAATTATAAGATAAGTATAATTCAAGTATTTTTAAGAATAAAGAAATTATTATTATTCAAGTATATTTATTTTATATTTAAGAGGAAAAATATTTATATATCTTTGATATTATATAAATTTTATCTATATTTTACTTATAACTTGTTTATTACTCTAGTATATAATTATAAGTTTTAAAATAAAAATCTATAAATAAATAAATAAATAAAATAAAAGATAAGATATATATAATAAATTAAAAAATAATATAAATGATAAAATAAAATAAAAAAATAAATAATAAATATTCTAAAAAAAAAATAGTAAAAAAAAAATAAATAAAATTTATTTCTAAATTATTTCTGAAGCATTATTAAATTTATTAATAAATTATTTATGAACAATTATTAAACTATAATTAATTTTTGAGTTAATTATATATTTATAATTCTGAAGTATTACTAAAGTATTATAAAATTATTACTAAAATATAATGAATTTATAATTAATATATTAATTAAATTATTTGAAATTATATATTTTTTTAAAAATTAATTGATTGATTAAAAATCTAAAGTTTGAAAAATTATAAAATTAAAAAAATTTATATTATTATAATAATAATATTATATTAAAATTAAATATTATATTAAAATCAGAAATCAGAATTTGGTATTATAAAAGAATTAATAATATATTTAATAATTTAATAACTTATAATATATTATAAAAGTTTTTAGATAATTATCATTCAAAATTAAATTAGTATAACTCACTTAATTTTGATTTAAATAAAAAATAAGATATTTAATATTATAAAAATTATTTTATTTTCTTTTTTTATTAATTTTATTGATTTATTTTCTAAAAAAAATAAATAAAAATATTAATAATTAAGAAAAATATTTATATTTAAATTATTAAGTATTTTTAATTTTATGATAAAAGTATAGATAAAATATATTATTTAATAAATATTATAAGAGTAATTATTTATTATAATATTTTAAAATTAAAGAAAATTTAAAGTATAATTCATAAAAAATATAATAATTATCTTATAAAAATTATTTCTGAATATTCAAGTTCTATTAAATAGATTATTTAAAGAAAATTTATAATATTTTTAAAAATATTAATTATAAAGTTATTTAAAAAAGATACTTAAATATTTTATAATATATTTTCAAGATATTTAACTAAATATGACTTTAATAAAAATTTTTTTATAATGATATTAATACTCATAATAATATATAAGAAAAAATATATAAAATAAATATAAAATTATTTTAATAATAATTAGAATTAGATAATATTTTCTGATAAAATAAGTTTTTAACTATTCAAAAATATTATATAATTTTAAAATAAGAATAAATAATTAATTTATTATATTTTAAAAAACTAAACAAAAATTAATACTTGAAATAGATTTTATATAAAAGATAAAATAAGTTTTTTTTACTTTTGAAAAAATATAATTAATTTTTTTTATATTAATATTTAAAGAAATATATTTTTAAGATTGGAAATATATTTTTAAAATTAAAAATATATTAAAAAATAATTAGTAATTCCAACAAGATAATAATTTAAAATATATAAGTAATATAGTAAAAGAATATTTTAAAATAATTTTTCAAGAATAATTAATTGATTATTTAATAGTTTCAATTTAAATCTCATCAAAAACTTATAAAATATTATCAAAAAAAATATAAAGACATAATAATCAAAAAATATTTCACAATTAGAATAATTTATAAAGAAGAACTTTTTTCAATATCATTTATATTTATCTAATTCAAATAATTAGAACTTGCTTTTATTAGATCAAATTATTTTTTATTAGTTATTAATCATCTAATTTTAATATTCTTTAATTTATTCTAATTAGAGTTTTTTATATATTTTTCTAAATAATAGCTTTTTTTATTTAATTTTTATAAAAAAATTATTTCTTTTAAATATATATTATATACTTTTTACTGAAATTTCAATAGTAATATATTTTTTAGATAATATTAATTAAATAATATTTTATTTGTAATATTCTGAAAGAATACATGAATAACTGAATTTTGATTTATCTTCAAAATTTCTATTTTTTTCTTTATTTTTACATTAAACTGAAGCTAAGTCTATCTGTTTTGATAATATAATAAATATTCTTCTTATCAAAGAGTATATATATATATATTTTTTTTTAGAAAATATGAGATATTTTAAAATTAAAAAATGATTAGAATTATTATTTAGAATAATAAAAGTATTCCATAGAGCTTTTATACTTAACTTTATAGGCCTGAACTTTTTTATTCAAATTGGTCATATTACATGGAATGCTAAGAAAATCATTATCTTATAAAGTAAAAGATAGATGAAAATAAAAATTGTATTGATTATTTTAATGAATAAAATCCACTTTCTTTTGGTCTTTGATAATTCTTCAATGACAAGATATTCAAATCTCGCCATTTTTTTTCCACATTCCATTTCTTTAGTGAATCACTGTATGACATCCAACTCTAATACAACATCTGACTCTAGTTACAACAGCCAACTCTAATATAATAGCCAAATTTAATATGACATCCAACTCCAATATAACATCCGACTTCAGATACGACATCCAATTCCAGTTATGACATCCAACTCTAATACGACATCCAACTTTAATACAACATCCAATAGTTGGTTGAATGAATATTTAGAGTTGCAACTTTAATACGTCATTGGCGAGTTGTAACTAGAGTTGCAACTTTACAACAAGTCTGCACCCCTAACTCAGGCAGATAAATATCGAAGAAGAGTGTATTATCATCGAAGAAGATTAAATAAGATATCGCGAAAATCAGAGGTAGTTAAGAAAGAGGCACATTGGTTTTGGGATCGTGTCTTTTTTCTGAAACATGATCTGGAACGAAAAAAAGATGTATTTGAAAAAGAAGGAATTCAAATTAAATAACACCTCGCAATACATGTATTACGATAGTAAAATACTAAATGTTAACTTTATTATCAATAAAATCAACCGTAAACGCCAAGTTCTAAACATTTTAAATGGACCATTTTCTATGTTAAAATGATGAAGGATGAAAAGTTTCGAATTAAGATTTTGATAACTAGTTTCGGCCAGTGTTGACCAATGACTTATATGACCTTTATGACCTGTTATAGATCATTTGGTCCTAATAAATATTTGACCTTTTAATACGGTGAATTTGATAATAAAAAGTTTTTTACTTTTTTTAAAAATAACCAATATGACTTATGAACAAAAATCATATAAGATATTAATGTAACTCTGAATTCTAAGATGGAGAATTCGGAAGTTTCGAATTAAGGTTTCGGTAACTAGTTTCGATAACTATCGACCTATGTTTAATGTATATTCAATGAATCAATTTTTTTTGAGGATGAGGATAGGATTAGAGATGATTACAAGTTTTTATCGACAATTATTATTATTTTCTCATTTTTTTGTCTTCAAGAATATTGAATATTAATTATATAGAATTATGCAAAAACGGTTATTTTTACGAAAATAATATATTATAAAATTATTTATTCATTTTATGAGTAGGAAAGCTTAATAAAATGCGAACAGAATTAGAAACGTAATAAAATGCAAAATATTAAGAGGATAGAAATCGAAGAGAACAGAATCGGAAGCGTAAAAATGCGAAATAATAACAGAATAGAAATCGAAAAGAACAGAATCGTAATCGTAATAAATGCGAAAATAAAAATTAAGACAAAACATCAGAATGCAGAATTAATAATAATACATCGTCAAATAATTCAATTAAACAGGTTTATTCTTGGCCTTTGTCTCAATATTGGTCTTTGTCTTCTCCTTCCCTTCCTTTTACTTCTTCTTCTTCTTCTTCTTCTATCTGCTGCTGTATAAATAGATATAAAATGTCAGTTTTTCTCAATATAGAAATAATTAATTTATTATATAAATTTCACATGCCTTCTTCATCTCCAGTATTTGGAGGAAGCAAAGGAGGTATTGAAAAAGCGATAACCGCTATTTCTGGAATCATTGCCGAACTAAACGTTGGATGATAACAATCATTTGTATTAAAAATTTCTAGACCACGGATAAACTCTTCAGAGTTTGTTTGCGTTTGGTCCGACACATTCATATTGTCCTTCACATATCTGATAACTAAAATTGTGTGTCATATTTTATATGTCTATTATTTCTTGAAAATGGGCAATCAGTAAATATGGATTGAATGCAAGAGAAACAATGTAAATTGTATTGAAATTTCTAATACAATCTACACCGTTTCTATTGCACTCAGTCTATATATTTATACGTTTTTCATAATATGAAGAATATATAATCTTTTTTATTTTAAAACCCACAATCTATATAAATGGAATCTAGTAATCAGAATGAATAGAACATAAACGTAAGTAGATTTTTGAAATCCGAAGTACCGATTCGAATCACTGGATGCATCTTCTAGCAATAACGCGCGTCCATGACAATTAAAATCTTGTTAACAATTCTTATTATCATAAGCAATATTTCAATAATATGTACTAAGAGTATTACTACTTGTATGGGTTTTGAAGCACCTTTTTGATTCGATCTTTTAAATATTATTAAATTTGAATATTTTTAAATATATGAATTGTAATATTCAACTTGAATTCATTAATATAAATATATTCATTAATTACATAATAAACACACAAACAGAGTTAAATTTTGTGTTACTACCTGAATATTTCTAAATTTGATCTTTTAAATATTAAAAATATTTTAAGTATATGGATTGTAATATTCAACTTGAATTCATTACTATAACATATATTCTTAATCTACATAATAATATAATTTCATGTAATAATAAACACACGAACAGAATTAAATTTTGTGTCATTACCTGAATATTTCTAAATTCGATCTTTTAAATATTATTAAATTTGAATATATTAAATATATGAATTGTGATAATCAACTTGAATTCACTAATATAACATATATTCTTTAATTTACACAATAATATAATAAACACATGATTTATATATATCATGTAAAAATGAGATAATTATTTTAATATCACAATATATTTTGGATCAAAAATTTATTTTAACATAGATCACACAATATTATGTTTTACAAAATTAATCTTTAGATTGTTTGAAATTGCATTTCTATATCTGCTAGTCCGAATTAAAAGTTACAAAATCTCGAAAACTTTCTGATAGCGATTGAACACCAATTTATTTTCTTCCAATAGCAAATTCCCGCGTCTGTTTCTTTTTTTCTGTTGTAAGTCAATCACCGCTGTATAAATGACGCTACACTCACATAAAGATCGACAACGACGAGGCGACAATAAAAGCGAGGTCCATAAAATGACATTGCATCAACTGCACGCATGCATCATTATTATAATCCAATAACGTGGCGAGTATGCAAAAAGATCAGTAAGCTGGTCAGTATTTGGTAGTATTAGGTTAGTGTTTATTCTCTTTTGGGAAAGCAACCAAAAGAACATGCCACATTTAGACCATTTCCATGGTTCAATTTGAATGAATTCATGAATTGATCTGACCTGGGTCATGTCATGTATGCAATCATCCCGCGCTTTTGTTAGTTTTCCTTTTTATTCTTCTTGGATATTTTTGGTTTATTGCCAAAAATGGAAACTGAATCAAACAATTATGACGCCCAAAAAAAATATTTCTTTGTTTCGCATTTAGGTCATGAAAGGAAGCGTCCGAGAGACGTAACTACCTTTGCATAAATGAATTGAAAAAATTTCGAAAAGAAAAATATTGATAATGTCCATAGATATTTCTGAATATGTTTAGTTTTCAAGAAAAAAAGGAATCAATCAATAAATTGATTGCTAAGTACAAAAAAAATCAAATTAACTCATTGTTGATATGCAAAAACGGAAATAGATGAGAGAAAAAGATGTGATATTTTCGATCAAATTGATTGTCTTTGCACTTCTTTTTCGAAAACCGTCATCATGTCAAGTTAAAAATCAAGATATTATAGTTTCTTAGTAGATTGAAGTAACGCGTGATGTCGCTACATGCATATCAACAAATGGTTGTACTGCAAATGTGCAATCAAATAATATGGGAGAAAAATAAAAAATCATACTAGAAAATTCTCGCAAACTAAAATGTGAGATGAGTTTTGCTATATCCGCGTTTGTTATCTTACACAGACACAAAATGGTTTAAAAAGGTTTTCAACTATCATTTACAAAGTTCGACTGTGCATTGTTTTATCGCATGAATCGTTTCCCCGGATTCCGGGGCCAATTCAACGATAAAAATAGTAATAAGAGTGGGTAATATGACACGTCAATCCGTGATTTGATGGAATTACCTTTGTTTACAATCGACAATCAAACATCAGCAGATTCTATTGCATGGTCACATAAATTATGTGTATGATGTTACGCGAAATTTTTAATTAAAAAACCATTAATTTACATGAGGTCATGTGGCATAACGCATTGAAGGGTGCATTTATTGGATCCCCTTTACTTGAAAACCCATCTTTTTTGATTTCATTATTTTTTACTCGTTCTTTCATCTAATCAAACAATTTGATGCATCATCATTTACTCAATTAATAGAATCACCAGATCACGTTATTCTTCTGGTCACGTTTCTAAAAAATATTCCACGGTGATATTCGATTTTATGCAACTTGTCGTAATTTGTGTATGTCGTGTTAGTCCGAATATATCGCTATTCTTTATTGTCCCGACGAAAACGTGGGATGATGCCGAAACAAATGACCATGAAAAAAAAGAATTTGAAGTATTGTTTATTAATATCTGTAGATTGGTTTTTCTCGCAATAAGATGTGAGTAGTCGTCGGTATTGGCGTATGGAGGCACAAACACAACGATCAAAATAAGAAATAGCAGTTACAGCCCGTCAAACCAATATGATTGATTTATAAATCATAAAAAACCTAACTGGATGACGATTCAGGATTAGAGATTGATTTAAATTATGGATCTGTTAATTACACTAATAACATAACACAACTTAAGTAATATTAGAGATGCAGATAAATCTACCGAGACACAACTCCATGCCTGTACACTTTTGATATATAATTATTCTTGCTATCAACAATTGACACAACAGATACTTGCATTCACCATCTGTCTACCCAATTTATTTCCATCGACGAATGAAAAAACCAAAACGCCAAAAAGGGTAAAAAGTGTCATATGAGGTATTTTTTTGCTTCAATTTCTAAATCAAGTATAATCATCAGCTGATCTTTTGTTTTATTTATTATATATTTTATACTGTGTTCTTGTGTTCTACACAATTAAAAGCATGATATATATCACTTGCTTTTTTTGTACACAAAAACAATAATAGATTAAATGGGGGATTCGAATTTGATCCTGATTAAACAATCATTAAAGTTTCATCTTTACCTATTTTTAAATGAAGAAATGCAATGCGCCCCTATTAAAGAAAAATCAAAATCCCCGCCTCCCCAACAAATAATTAATTAAAGTCTTTCTTACCAATTGATGTATGAACCAGAAAAGAGGACAGATGTATAAAGTCCCGCAACATATAAGAAATAAAACAGGTTACCTATCAAGTTTCTTTCCGGATCCATTCTTTTTTGATGCAAGGGACTTGGTATGATCTGTTGACTTATTTCTATCGTTATTCTTGTTATTATTATTATTATTATTGTTGTTGTTGTTGTTATTATTAGATTTATTGCACGTCAAATTTGATGTTATTTTATAAATAAAAATAGAATTATATGTTCTAAACGTTGAGCAAGGTACTTATTATTGTACGCTGTACACTGAGAACTAATAGTATGTTTAAATCAAGAGAATTCCATTAAAGTAATCTTTAGGCGAAATAAAAAGATCATTCACATACCCATTGTTCTCTCTCGTTAAATTGATCTTAAAGCAGTGGGTGATTATTATTTAATAACTAAATGTAAGATGATGATGATGATGGTGGGCCAATGATGTTATGCAGTGATGTATGAGTTCCATTTAATTCGAGTCTAATGACCTATCATCTCATCCAAGGGAGTACAAAATATCTTACTTATCCAATTAATTAATAGAGTACATACAATTAATTAATAATTTTTTTGATACAAGTTTCTTTCAATGATAACGAGGACGCAAATGGTATCTCTCTTTTGTTGCAGTTTTTATTTATAACAATAAAAGGTTTTGCATAATTATAATAAAGAGATTGAGAAAGAGAGGGATCGGTTCCGGATCAGAGAAAATAAGCCATTTTTTAAAGTTAATTAATGTTATTGTTTATCATTGTTATTATTATTATTATTATTATTCTTATTATTATTATTATTATTATTATTATTATTATTATTATTATTATTATTATTATTATTATTATTATTATTATTCAAAAACATTCGATTAATAATTGAAATACCGTTTTGATTTTGAAATAATATTAATAGTATTCACATCCACTCTCTAAAAGTCAACTTTTTACTCCCACACAAATGCAATCAATTACGAAACACGTCTAGAATCAACGATGTCAATGAGTGCAAGTTGTCGCCGCCGTCGCTGAAGTGAATAAGTGCTTTTGACTTGTAAATTACGGGTAAATGGGCAAAAATAACGCATAATTATCAAATATATAAAAATAAATAACGAACTATCAAAAACGGGCGTTAGTGCACTTGCATAAAAAATTTTCTGTTTAATTTTTCCGCTCCACTTTTTTATTTGCTGTGGAAATATAGACCGGTAATTTTTGTGTAATTTCATACTCCAAGAAAAAACGAAAATATTCCCATGAAGTACATGCAAACTTTATTACATAAAATTCAAGTCTGCAATCAATCCTAAACTCAATCGTAAATCCAATTGTCAATTCAATTCTAAATCCAATCAATGAATAGTCACATTGCTGCAATTAATTAATAACCTAAATTTGACAAGATGTGTTTGTCAGACCCCCTCGTTCAATAGTCACCTCTCTTTTGGAAAAATTAAAATTGGGTGACTATTTACCCGATCACAAAAAACACCTAAAATCTTTTCCATGCATGTAAATTACTGTATGCACCAGTATGTAAAGGGAAAAGTCCATCGTTTCCTAAAATACAAGTATCTCACGCACAAACGCACGATTATTGTTCGTGGCAACACACCACAGAAGATGAATCTCTAGTTAACTAACTAATTATTTTATATTTATACAATAGATAGGATTAGATTCTACAGTTTAACCAACAGTGGTTATGTTTATCACTTCCTTAAAGAAACCCGACAACCTACGTAATAATTATTTATTATTATTATTATTATTATAAGACGAATATAACCAACGAAATACTAAACACTACATATTATTACACAAACACACAACCATTTCGTAATCTTTCCAAATACGGGCTTTTTCTTTCGAAAAAGGTCATCTGCCATAACTTATGTGCATATAATTAGATGTTTATTTGTCTCAAAGATGAAAAGTACGTGTAGGATAAAAAAAATTTTTCTAGGAACAAAGTAACTTAGCTAGAGACAAATCAAAGTGAAATAAATCTAACAATTATAATTGAAAGAGATTTCGCCTAAATGAATAAATCCATAATTCCAATTCCGATTCCGATTCCAAAACACAATATGCAGAGAAAAAAAAAAGTAAATATAAAACAATACAATACAATACAATACATTGTTGCATTAAACGAATCAACTAATTAATAATTAATGTTAAATAATAAGTAATAAACCTAATACCTAATATAAATAATATGATAGGTGTACAATTAATGATAAAATCAATCTTATTTTATGTGTCTTGTTGTTTTTTGTTATACAGTGCAAGATAATATTTTGCGTGACCGTCTGTCAATAAAGTCATCTCGTCTGTCTGTCGTGTCTTACATACGGATACCGATACCGATGTATACCTCAAATGTATCAGCCTTTCTGGCGTTAATCTCAATCCTAATACTGAATCACATCAAGTAAGAATTTAGGGTGAGTTTTTAGTTCGTTCCCTCGAAATTTTTTATGACTCATACAATCCGATTCGAGACGCGCGACGATATTAAAGTAAAAAAAAAAAAAAACGATGGGAAATAAAAATGAATAAAAAGGTTGGATATATATGTCAAGTGAACCGACCGATATTCTGCCGCTTTCATTACCGATCTGTATCTGGTGAATAATAAGATGACTAACTTCTTATCTCTCTTGAATTGTTTCCAGAATTCACTCTTGTATTGCTATTCCCAAGCGTTAAATACATACACACATAAATATTCAATTAAATAATAATAAATATTCTAGATATAAGAAAAAATTTCTCGAGAGGCGGCGTATCTGTGATTCTCACTTTTCTTCTTTTGCTCCTTTTTGTTAGAGGAAAAGTAAAAGTAATAGCAAAATCGTGTCAAGAGCATAGAAGGAAGACACGCACATAAACAAACATATTGCTACACCGTCTTTACCATTCAGCTGCATCCACGCTTTTTTTTATTTTTTCTCGTCTTTTTCCCACTATACTTGTTTATTTATTTATGATATTGTTTACTAGTATTTAGAGTAATCAATCTATTTCTTTGTCCTCGATAAATTCCAGTCTTCTCGTTCGTAAGGTACAAAATACCCAGCCATTTATTCATCTAAGCAGACCAGCAAACTAATTGACAGACAGGGTTGTCAAAGAAATCTAATTCAACATCAAACATAGATAAGGGTAAAGGTCACACGTTATACAAACAACAACGTCAACAACACATCATCATTTGATACCGCGCGAAAGATACGAAAATTTTTTTCTTTCAACGGCACAAGTCTGCATTAAAATAATAAATTCAAAAGACCATAAGCAAACTTGAAGGAAAAGGGAAAATAAACAACATATTATAAACAATATTCTATGCTATATCTATTTATTCGTGACAAATTCCTCGATTTCTGATTAATTCCTGATTTTTTTGGGGATTTCAATCTCGTTCCCTCTCGATCTCAACCTTCTTTTTTTTGCCGTCGGCATTCGCCACAATTTTTTTTTTTTTATTTTTTCATCCGGATCGGGTCATGAAAAATTTAATAACAACCCTAACTAGATAGTTTGGCACACTGATTATTAATAAATTTTTAAAAAAAGAGTGAACCATGATCTCTTCGTCAGTGCCGCGTGTTCAACACAAATACAAAAACAAAGTAACCATTACCGCATCTTTAAACACACACACGTCTTATAGTATATACACACAACCCATCTTTTGATTTGTTTATTATAATCATTATTACATCTATCCTATATTTAACGAGATTTGAACAATAAAACGAGATTCGAATCGGTTTCGAATTTAATGGCTTCTTCGTTCAATCCACTTTATTTATAGATATCTAATATAAATATAAATATAAATATATATAAAACACATATAACACATAAAATAATAATATACTTTGTCTTTTTTATATTATTACATACATAATTATATTGTATAACCTCAGTTTTTTATGTTGTTGTGTATATCTAAACATCTTGCAATAAGTATATATATACACAGAGGCTCATAGTTCAGAAACGATAAAATTTTTTTTTGAATATTATATTCTTGTTAAATATCTAATCAAAGAAAAAAAATTCGACAAACAACTTATTTTTGTATATAAAAACAATCTTCTCTGTTTCCTTCGTGGTATATATTGAACTCAAAAGTCAATATATTATTCAATACATTTGTATATTATTCTACCTCTTCTTACATATTATAGTAAATACTCTTTCACTGTCAACGCGACTCTCTAAAAGGTATTTCCTTATTTATCTCTCGCATCATTTTTTTCATAAATATAAAACTAACACTCCTTTATTTCTTCTTTTCTATCTATCTTAACTATATATATATATATGATATATACATATAAAAATGTATGTACAATATATATAAACAACAGATTTCATCAAACGGTAACCAAAAAAATTCCCAAGAATTTTTTATTCGAATAACGATAAAGAACGCTTTCTCAAGAACAAACAACAACAAAAAATATTTTTCAACTTCAACTGCAACAAAGAATATTTTTCAACTTTCAACTACAACAAAAAACCAAATGGAAAAACCAACGATCTCTGTTTATACTGCAGCACATACCGTCGACTATCTCGGCCACTCTCATGAATGGACAGAAACCGAAGTAGTATACACTTTCGCTGAAGTCAAAAAAGAATTAGCTGCATTCAAATCAAAATGTCGGGAGGAACATGAAACAGACAAATACTTGGCCATCGTAGCAAAACACGAAGAAATCGAACGCAGAAAAGCTATCAGAGCTCAACGTAAACAACTGCAACAACAAAATGCCGGCAATGAGAAATCGGAAGCGTCGCCAATGAAAACCAACGCAAATCCTTTCTCGTCCGCTACTCCACTCGTCGAGAAGAGAGTGAACGCTGCCGGTCAAACGGTCACAAAAAAAGTCAAAGACCCTCTAAAGAAATTGCAACGCGAGGAATGGTTACAAGAAAAACGTTTATTACGACAAGAAAATGCGATCTGGCGCCGTATGGGCGTTGTAAAAAGTGGAAGATTGGTTTCCCCGCAATCTTTGAACTGGTAAGTTTGCGAATTTTTTTTTTCTTATTTAATTTAATTTTGATTCGTGTGATCAATCATTATTGATTGATGACATCAGCGAGCGAGAACGAGTTCAAAGAATTTAAACTATTTAGTTTCAACACTTTTGGTACACATTCCCTTTACGTGTAACCCAAACCCATAACTTTATTTTTTCTCATTTCCCCTTTTAAAACTCCTATTTGGGAACGTATGTTTCCATTTTTTATACGTACCCTTACAAACGGGGGTTTCTTATTACACTAATAGAAGTCATTCAACATGTTATTCGTCGACTATTTTTTTCGTCTTACCCATTTTTAGTTCATTTTCTCTTAGTTGTCTCCCCTTTACGGTAACAATTTTTTTATTCAGTACATTACATACTCATATCGTGGTTCTGTTACTACATTATCTGTATTAATTTAGCGGGAATAATTTCCTGCAGTAAGCTTACACAAAAATTCTTGTTATTTTCACCCAATTTTCCCTTTTGTAAATATAAAAAATTTTCTTGCACAAAAAGCTTCGCGTGTCCAAAAAACACGCACAAGCTTTAACATTTTGACCCAACAAAAAATTTCGACGAAAATTTATTGGTCTTTTTGCAAACTAGTTTTTGTACGCAAAGTGTTCCAATAATAATCGGGCGCGGAATTTTTTAACTTCCCCCTTTAGTTAGCTATCTAAACTAGTTGGATATCATCTATTTGTTTATTAAACGAATAGTGATGGCTGGTTTTTTAGTCTTACTGTCTTCGTTTCTTTTCGATACCTCTGAATCAAAGAAAAACCGGTTTTTTTTTTCATACGGTTTTTTTTATTTTACGCCAATTCTTTTTTTATTCTATATTATAAAATATGCAAGAAACCGGTTTTCTGCTCGTCGCGCTTGGTTCATCATTTAACACGATGATACACAAAAAAACATCAATCAAATATAATCTTTTTTTTTGCTAATCATCATCTTGTATCACATTTTCTCGTTGCACAAAAATAGGCAAAAAGAAAGTGACGTGTTATGGTTGTTCGGTCCCTTGTATCAACCTGAGGAGGAAGAACAACAGCAAAATTTGGATGAAGATGAGGACACCAAAAGCTCCACTATCGATGGCATTCCAAATTACACCTCACCAATCAAACCCGCTCTCAAAAAACATGTCGAGCACTCGCCAATTGAAGATTTGCTCACCTACTACAAATGCTCGAAGGTACTAAACAAGGATAAATCAGTTACCAGCGTCGGTCATCCATACAATTTCGACGCCGCGGAATATTCGTCTTCATCGGAAGAATCCGATGTTACGGATGCGGAAGACTCGGATAGCGGATCCAGCTCCGATTCGTCGACTGGTTTTCCAGATCATTCACAAACTCGTCGTAACACTATGCCGGTACGCATACCAAAGAACAAAAAATCATTGAGATTCAGCAGCAAATTGGAGCAAGTTCATTATTACGCTCCAACAAATTATACGAAACCGCCTACGAGACGACGATCCACGAAAAAGAATTTAATCGATGAAGATGAGGATGAACCGGAGAAGATTCCACCAAAGGGTGGCGCTGGCGTGGCAATTGGCATTAAAGGCGTCGGAATGATGGACAGCTGCAATGACTATAACCAAATCTTTAAATGGGCGAAATCTCAGGTCAAGGATTCTGGTTCATATAGTCTTTTCTGCGAAGACAAAAAAGGTGCTAGTATCGTTCCAGACAATAGTCCGATCGCCGCTTATCAAGCCACAATGGACGCCATCGCAAAGAAAACTGCTGCGGCTAGTCACATGACAACCGACGCCACCACTAATGGAGCAATGGAATATCAAAAGATGTTGGCCGCTGCCAGAGTATCATCAATGCAATCAACCACTCGCAGAAGACAATCAACACAATACAGCAAACCAATCTACGACGCTGAACTTTTGTCTGATGACGATGATGATGAAAGTTTCTCCACCAATAATAAAAAATCATCGAATAAAACTGTCGACAAACAAGAAAAAGAAGTCGACCCATTCTGTCCTCCCCCAGTTGTCGAAGATCTCGACAAAGACGCGTCAAAAAATGCAAGCATCGTAGCAAGATGTGTAAATATTGCCGAGAATGCTAAAGATGTTGTTAGTTGGTTCGGTGCTATGCTATGGGATAGTAGCATAATGTAAATTATGTAAATATATATATATATATATATATACTCGGAACAATTACAACATTTTTAGTGTGCAATATAATATATTATATTATACAATATAATTTCCTTAATTACATTTTAATTTTTGGCGCGCGCGTCGATTGATATCAACATATGGACGATCTTTTTGGATTTCTCAGCATAAACAATTGGGGTTTTTATTATTCATTTTGGTTTTATTCATGGGATCTTTTACTTATCTCCTTTGGGCTTCCTTAAAGAATGTCGTTTAATATATACGGCAATCTTGATTGTATATATTAATGGGGCATTAGTCATTACATAACATTACATCATCATCATCCTCTTGCATTTCACCTATAAAATATACATTTAGTATATCATCTTTTTCTCATCAACATCTAAGCTATTTCAAAAATCAAACGTCGACACCTTTTTTTAATCAGAGAAAAGAAAATCAATTTTTCTTGTTCTCGAAAAGAAACCTGTCCTTTTTTCAGTAAAAAGAAAAAGGGTCACTTTAAGGTTTTTTTTTCAATGTTTCTACATTGTTGTTCTCTACTCTATATTTGTTTATAACAAATGTCTCCCCTTTTTAATTTATTTAATTAATTAATTAACTAATTAATTAACTATTTTCAATCATGCAATTAATGCTTGATATCCAATGGTACAAAAACGATCACCACGATCACCAAGGTCAGAAAAGAGTCGAATTATCGAGATCAATTTTGAGAGAAGTCAACAGTGCAACAAAATATCTTTCAAAACAGAGATCTGAATATATACGACGATAATTGATCGGTCGTTGGATGATTCTGTATCAGTTTTAATGACAACTACTTTTTAATGATTATTTCATAGTTCAATGTCGTTTCAAGACACCTTTTCTTATCGTCGTTCTTTTGTGATGGACTCAAAAAACGACAACTTAAAACCTTTCCAATCTTTTAAAACACGTGAATCTAGCTAGTCGCGTGTTCTTTCTCATTAGTTGATACCATTGTGCAACAAATCATTCACCACGTTCTGTTCTCAGCATTTCAATCAATACTATTATTATATACACTTTAACACTATTCTTATTCATACACTTTAATGTTCTGTTCTAATATAATTTTTCGAATGCGGTCCTATTCAAATGATCAAAATCGTAAAATGTTCTCAATTTTTTTTTTGCAGTAGTAAATATTTTTCATTCAACAGTAGTAATTCAAAACCTTACCTTAATCATCATAATTAATCATCTCACTCACATATTCATAATCATCTCATTCACCTTTCAACGTCTACTTGTATAAATAAATAATAATCAATACCACCAAAAACATTATACTTATCATTATAAAATCTAAGCTTCTCTTTCGTTTCTTTTTCTCGTTCATTCTCTTCTATGCTCTCGTGATTCGTTTCATTCCCGAGAGCATTCATTTGATGTCGTGATTTAACACCGGTCACTCAGTCGAATGTTTGCTTGAGGGATTTTCTCGAATTTACTTGACATGGATTTGAGGAATGTTTAAAAAAACGATTGAATCATTCAAATTATCCGACAATTCGAAATCAGCATTTTCTTCATTTTCTGCATTCAGCATAATAATACATTTCCCTTCATATTTTTAATATCACACCTTCATCTAAGCATTTACACTTGTGGATTTGTTAGCCTAAACAATTCACATCCATTACCGACTAGACACAATTTGACTCTATATCGATTATAGCAGTCATCACTACATTTTTCAATAATTATTCAATTGTGTGTTTTGTGATTTTTGCATTTTTTTTTTAATTTTTTTTCGTTTGCATTCGTAACATCATATCAGCAGCAGTAGTAATAATAATTCATTTCATTTTTTTTATTATCATTTTCATCATTCGATGCATAATAATAATATAATACAATACAACATCATAATTTTTCATCATACACAAATATAATACCAATCATCGTTTGGTATTTTCGTATTTTTTCTTTGTACAAAGTTTTCTTTTTAAATTTGTAAATTTTTTTATTCGATACTTTACTCCCCGCTTATTCTTCCGTTATACATTATTATTTCTTTTGGCGGCGACTTGATTTTTTCATTCTGAATAATGATAGTCAATGCCAAAGGAATATCGATTATTACAAAGAGCTCTAATTTTATAGGTACCTTTTCTTATTATATTTCCTCTCTTGTCTGAAAATTTTTATTTTTTTTTCTCTTTTTACATTTTTATACTTTTACGTTTTTTTCGTGTGTAATAATATTATTTGTTTAGAGTGACTTCTTGGAAAAAAAACCTCAGCTCTATTTAGCATCCCCTTCTAGAAACTTCATGTGTACCTACTTTACATCCTTAATCATCAGAAACAAAGACGGCCCCCCATACACAGTAAACAACATGAAACTATCTCCTTTATTTTTTTCTTTCGATATTTATTTTTATTTGCACATATATATAAGCATACATATTTAATGAGACGGCATATTCGGGGTTCCATCTGTTCTGTTCTGTTCTGTTCTGTTCGTTGTTCCTCGGAATTACCGGGTGTGTTCGACGTCAACATTTGAATATCCGTGTGTCTGATTATATATGTGTATCTATTTATACTTATTATTTAGAATTATTCTAAAGTGCAGCTTTTTTTTGCTTGTTTACTTTTGGGAACGGTTTCGAGTCTTTGGATCCGTACACCTTATCAAATTTTTTCTTTAATATAGATTGATATATCATTATTATATATCAAGTGATAGATTTCTTAATTATCATGTAAAGAGGTTTTTTGTTTGACCAAAATGTCAATGAGAAATAATGTGATGTATACATGAAAAAAATTAATCAATAAAATCAAGGTTGAATTTTGACCATGAAAGAATAATTATCTTGCCAATTGATCGTTCTTTGCCTCTTGAACTCTAACGTTTGTAATCTGAAATTATGATAATTCTTAGTTTAGATGTAAAAATAATCATTTTAATTAGAGAATATGCGCACGATGATTTTCCGTGTTTTCCGTGTCATGTACGTAATTTCTTCGGATAGTCACATGAGAGTGATAATCAGTTCATGGAATATGATTTTTAGCATCGGACAAATATTATGAGACACAACCGGTAAATTTGTGATACCTCATCTATATAATAGTCACCAACATTGAAAACTAGAAAGAATAATCATCTCCATCTTCATCTTTATCGTCGTTGTTTTTGTTGTTAAACAAATGAATAACAATATGATTAATAGAATCTATAGAATGAAGCAAGAATAGTTTGGGGGCGCGGACGCTGTTTTGTTTTAATTAATTTGATCAATTAATTAAAATTGATTATAAAAAAAAAAAACGAAAAAAATTTAAGGTTTTGGGGATGATCAATTTGACCCGATTTAATTGAAAAATCCCGTTTGAGTTTACTTATGCAAAAGTAACTGCGGCTCTATGACTGATAAACAAAAATTTAGTTGTGGGAATATGTACCATGCATTCGGATCGGGAATTCCGTAATGTTATTATTTGTTGTTATTGAAATCTTTCAATCGCTCGTTTTAAGGGAGATTTAGAGGTGTAGATAATGCTAAAATTTTGAATGAATTCATCATGACAATTCTGGAGAGAATATCCAACAAAAACAAAACGCGGGAATCAACTTTAGTCTGTGTGTGTGTGTATTTTTTTACATCATGAGTTTTTTTTTGACAGCTATTGTTTCGTTTTTTTTTTTCATTTGCTTGCGCGTGCATTTATGCAAGGGTTGAATTTGGATCTGATGAATGGTTGATTGAATGGTGATGATAAACAGAAGATCCCAAAGAAAAACTTGGTCAATGCGGGATATATGTATGAATTATAATTGCTATTGTCATCGATTATTGTTGTAAGTATTCCATATTCAAATCAATCATCCGCTCACTTTCTTTTTACAAATATTCGCACATAACACCCATGTATTAAAAAACCGGTTAGATTTTCGCGTGTTTTTGCTTTCGAAATAGAGTTTCTTGACTAGACTTTTTTCTTCTTACAATCAAATTAGGCCGGTGGTTTCCGTGGCTTTGCATTAATCGTCGGTGTGAACAGTTAGTGTATACGTCATTATTATCTTCATGTTTTGAAACAGGTTGGGATACGATTCTAGCATAGTTTAACTTAGTTTCATTGCTAAGATCTTTTTATTAAAAATTATTTTCGGAAATTTATTATCTATCTCATTGAATACATTGTCCGTACAACATCTACATATCGTCATTAAAAAGAAAATTCAGTATCGCGTGTACACGCGAGTTCGAACAAACAACGTAATAACGATACACAAGCAAAAAAGTGTCGTAAGAGGGAACTAATTTTTTTAAAGAAATTTCTCATCCAAATATTTACTATTTTCTCTTATTATTAAAACTCCCCAATTGAGAAAAATCCAAACAATGCTCACACACAAGCATGCTTGTCCTAAAAATGCCGCATGTTTACTTGATCCGTGACCTGTCAAAAAATAAGATTTTTCTTTGCATCTTGTTTCTTTTTAATGGCGTTATCGTCTAATCACTGAAATAAATGCGTGAGAATTCGATCTTTTAATTAGAAAGACTCCTTGAAGTGATGGTGCGTTGATGAGTAGGCGAATATAAATTTCTCATTATTCTTCGATATAACACATTTAAAAACGTCGTGCCGAAAATAAAGTTTTTTTTTTACAAACATTCGGGGAATAATTGGCATGTATTTGTATATATGTATATGTATATGTACACGTACCTAGAATTAACATAGCCTCAATGCAGTTTAATAAAATACGTGCGTTTAATAATAATGAAAGAAGAGTTGTGTTCGAAACTTGAATTCGGCGTTTTTCCAATCAATCAGTAATATTTGATGATACATAGTAACGGTTATTATGATAATGTTAATTTTGCAAGCCCCAAATCTAGTTAGTAAACTTTATCTTTTTTAAAAATACGCCAAAGTAAAATGCAAAACATGAAACACGAAAAAATAAACAGGAATTCAAGCAAGTTTTAATTTTTCTATTATTAATTGATTGAGATATTGAAGGGATCAATCATATTGCTAAGATACCGAAAAATATGCAAATCTTGCTTTTTTTATTGCGAGATGAGTCTAGTCTGTCTTAAAGGTATCTTGCAGCAGCAGAAAAACAAAAGTTTGAGACAAAGACATAATTGACTAAGTAAAAAAAATGTCAAAATTATAATCAGATTATAATATTTCGAATAAACTTTAAAACTAATCCCTTTCCTGGTACAAATCATTCAAATTAAAAAGATTGTCGACACCGCACCGCATTTTTACCTATTATAGCCACTTAAGAAACACCCCAATTTTTTTTGATTTGGGATACACAAGTTAAATATCTGATTACCATAAGTTGCGGTATATAGTTAAATTCGATTCCGATTGACTTTACTCTGATACCGGCGGTGACAAGTAATAAATGAAAAAAGGATGCACGTTGTACTGTGAATTTTTTGGCGAAAAAGATTGTCGACACCGCACCGCATTTTTACCTATTATAGCCACTTAAGAAGCACCCCTAAATTTTTTGCTTTGGGGCACACAAGTTAAATAATCTGATAACCACAAGTTTTGTTGGGGTACATGAGTTGAGTTGCACGGTGTAAAGTTAAATTCGATTCCGATTTGACTGATATTTGTAAACGGTGACAAGTAAATAAATGAAAAGACTGGATTTTTATAATTGATTTAACCCCGTTGTGCTGTGAAAGTTTTGTACGATCACCCGTTTTCTTTTGGCGAAAAATAGTCAACTGACTTTTTCAAATTAATGTTTACTTCCTTTTTTAATTACGTGCAGCAAATATACTATTATTATGCGATTGGATTATATGACGATGATGACAGGCGCGGGAAAATCATCCAATTGTATGTCATAATAACTGTAAGTCATCGTCGATATATAATATATACTCTTTTAGTGTCTTTTTATTATTTATTTATTTATAGCTTTTTTAACCACTAAGAATAAAGATTTGTCAAGGCTGTACTGACGCATGTACATGTATGCGGCATTATATTTGATTGGAGCGCCCTACGTATAACGATAAAATATTTGGATAGAAAATGGCTAGTCAGCCAACCAAATAACGTTTTATGAAATCACAATGATAAGTATGTGAATAATAATTCTGACACGATATATACAAAAAATTTTTTACCGATTTAGATTATATTCCAAATCAGAAATCAAGTCCGTGAATGAATTGTGATTAAAATATGGGCATTATCACAATTAATTATTAAAACCAAGTTTTGAAAAGTTTACATCAGAATCCGCATATTAGACAATTAATTAACCTAATTAATTTTATAAATTAAATAATATATAAATATTGAAATTAGCAAATTAAAAACTTGGTGACTTTTTCGATATTTATATTAATTTGACAAAATTCAGCATAAATTCGAGGCTTCAGACATAAATAATATAACACAAATATTTTGGTAACTTTAAAAAAGAAAAACTTTGACCATAATAATAATATTATTATTTTGATAAAAGTTTTCGCACTATTTTGGTAAATAGCATAAATTATGAAATCGAAGACGATATATTTAATTAAAATTTTAGGCAAAATTTTAGTAAATAACATAAATTTTGAAATTGAGAAAATTTGACACACATTCAATTTATATTAAATTGTAACTTAGTGAAAAGAATTAAGTAAAAAGTCATGTTATTAATTATCAGTTAGAATAGCATTAGGCATAAATAGTGTATTTTAGGTAAAGCGCGAAAATGCTTAGCGAACTTATGTCAAATTTGAGACAAAATCAATATATTAGTGAACCTAAAAAGCTAATATAAATTCGAGTAAAGAATTGATTTTTCGCGAAAATTATTGTTTTTAGATTTTTTATGTTACATTTTTTTATGTTGACTTAAACTCCATAAAGGCTCTAAATTTTAGCTTGTGATTTATTAGATGAATTCTGAAATTTAGCCTAAATAACCAATAAGAATATTAATCGACATACCAAATAATTTGTTAAGTTTTCACTTAAGGCGAATTTTAGAAATACAGCTCTGGCGGAAAGCAATGGCGGGATGATCGTTAAAATCAATATTAATATTTATTTCTCTGAAATCTTTATTCTAAACGTAAATTAATCAGTTGAACAAACACAATACCCGTTTTCTAAGGTAATTTTTGAGATATTAAAGATTTTACAAATGTATGAAATTGGAATATTTACAAAATATATATAAAAAAATCTGCCTTTAGTCATTAAGTTGTTCAGCTGATATAATTATAGTTATTTTCTAAAATATTGTATACATCTTAAAAAATCATAAAAAAATTTATTTATAATTTTTTGAACAAACAAAATTGTTGAATTAATATTATAAAAAATGAATAAAATTAGATATTTATAAAATATAAAGCTTCAATTATATATTATAAAAAATAAATTACAAAAAATAAATTTTAAATAAAATTATTATGCAAAACAATTTTATTTTAAATAAATTTAACCGATCTTAATTTTTCCCAGAATTGTATAAGATTTTTAAAAGTACTTGCAATATTCAGATTGAATTCATTCTGTTATGGAGAAATTCTTAAATACAAAGTCAATCCATTAAACGAAGTGTAAAAATTCGATTTATTTAAAATTCGGTAAAAAAATCAGTCGGTTATAATGAATCTCCGCTTCAACGAAATGAAGGAACAAAAATTTTTAAAAATCACATGATGAATCTTCATAATGAATCTTATTTTAAACAAGAATCTTGTAAGTTATATTTAGAATACAATACTCTACCCTTATTATAATGGGTCCCGTTAAACGGGTAACGAAGTAATGTGTCGAAACGAAATTTTCATACTGTTATTTTTATTAGCGAACTGATTTTTTCAGCCTAACAGATTCTTATAATGAGATAGGTGTAATAATAAACTTTTATTGATTGATTCTTATTTTTTTTATATATAATATTTATTTATATAATTTAAGGTTAAAAATAAATATTAAAACTACTTAATAAAATATGAAATTTTTCTTATAAAAATTATCTAAAACTTGCAATCACAATTTAAAATGCAATAGATCAAGTTTATTAATATTTATTATCAAAATAAAGATCATAATTTGTCAAACTATAAATCATGATCTCTATTTAATAAACTAGTTAACTTTTTATATTATATAATGCAGATAATTTATAAAATACCAATATAAAAATACTATTTTCTTCATAATTATAATATAAAATAAGCTGAGATTTTAATTATAATTTAGTATTCAAATAAAAATTTTTTTTCAGAATTTTTTTAAACAATAAGCATGAAAGTAATAATGAATATGTTTTTTATCTATAACTTAATAAGAAATTCTAAAAATTTATGAAAATTTGACATTATATTCTTTAAAATAATGAAAATAAATTTTTTAAGATTATAAAGTGTATTTAACTAAAGATGATATTGCAACTTGATTGTAATTCTTTAATTAGTTATCATAATTGATCATAATTTTCTGATTAATTATTATAAGTTATAATTAATTAAGATGATATCTCTAGTATTAATATAATAATATTTTGAGAAATCACATACTAAAAATAATAAACTGGAGAATTATTCTGGTTAAAGTATTATAAAAAATTATTTAAAAATATTTTTTATAAGTAAGTATGAAAATAATTTTATAAAATTATATTTAAAACTATAAAAAATATATTTGTAATTTAAAAAAAATTTTTAGTTGATATTTATTAAATAAATACCAGTCAAAAAAAGATTTAATTTTGATAAATTTTATAATAAAATATAGTAAAATATTATTACTTATAATATAATATTCATGTATATAATAGAATAGTATGATGAAAAATCATTTTTAATTATAATAAAACAATTACATTTGGATGTTAATCTCAAATATCTTTCCTTATTCTTTGATGTCTTTCAATATTCTCTCATACTCTTTCATATCTTTTCATGTCTTTTAATATCTTTTCACACTTTTTAATATCTTTTCACATCTTTTAACATTTTTTCATATACTTTAACATTCTTTAACATTCTTTAACATCTTTCAACATATTTTGATATATTTCTAGTTATTTATATTATACTACTTTAATTATATCTTGTATATTAGATAGTATTAATTAGTAATACTATAATAATTTTTATATTTGAAAAATATATAAAAAAACCTGCTCTTTTAGCATAAAATAAATAGTTTTAGATTGAATTATTTAGAAAATATAATTTTAAAAGATTACTTTTTCTAATTATACTAGTATTCTTTCTTTTACTTGATTTTATTTCTTTAATCATACAAAGTTAATTTTGATTTTGAATTATAACATTATATTGATTTTTGATTTATTTGATATTATTTTGAGAGTAGAAGATCTCTACTATAAATAAGCCATACTTTTTATTTTATTATTTTTAAGAATAGAAGATCTTTACTATAAATAAGTCATCTCCTTTTATTTTTATTTAGTTATTTAATTTTTGTACTTTAATTTTTATCTTTTATTTAGTTATAATCTTCTTTGATTAATAATTTTTACTATTTAATCAATTCAAATCTTAAATTATATTGATTACTAGTGATTTTACTTAATCAATCTTTATAATTTCTCTAATTTATTTATTTCTTTCTTTATTTATTTTTCTCTTTGTTAAGATAATATTTATAGATATTGGCACAGATTTTAGAAATCTTTATCATTATTAAAAGTTATAATCTAATTTAAAGATAGTTTCTCAACTAATTGTGACTTGTGATAGTTAATCAAAGAGTTATAATAGAGTTACAGCAGTCAATCAGAGAATTATAATAAAATTATGACTAATTGCAGTTCTCATCACTAGTCTAATTCTTCTTTCTTTATCCTTTAATTATTTTAATCTCTCCTAATCTTATATTATTAAGATAAATTCAAGTAAAAAGCCACTTACTAATTTATTATAATACTATTATACAAATAGTACAAAATAAAGATTTAAACTAAAAAGAGATAATTCAATTAAAATAGTTATATATGAAATAAATATATAAGTATTATAAGAATTTATGAAATATTAAAATATTATAATTAAAATTGCTAAAGATTTATTATTAAAAATATAAGACTAATAAAGTAAATATATAAATTAATATAAAAGATATTGTTATCTTTTTGGTATGAGTTCTAAAATAAGGGTAAGTATTAATCCTAATATTACAAAAGTACATGATAAAAGTGATTATATGCTTAAAATAATATTTGAAAGAGTCTTTAAAAGATTTATTGACAAGAATATATCTACTATTATTTCAAAGTTAATCTAAAGATAGGTAATGATAGTGTTCTTGTTGTGATTAGCTAGAATATAGTCTAATTTCAAATATAATTTCAAGACAGATGTAATGTTCAGTTTATTAATAAGACAAATTAATAGATCTTAATCAAGATTTATTCTACAAGAGAGATTTCTTAGAATTCTCTTAAAACTATAATCTACTAAAATGTAAATTGAGAACTAAACTCATAAAACTCAAACTAAACTAAATAACTAACTAATTAACTGAGTTAATTAACTTATCTAAATTCACTAGCTAAGATATATCACTTTTATATATTTTAGAAGTTATATAAATGATACTTTTATTATGATATTTATACTAGTTTTGCTATGATCTAAATATTACTTTAGCTAGTATCATAATATTGGTTTTGTTATGATAGCATTATTAGTTTTACTATGATAGTTTTGCTAACTTTACTATGATAATTTTGCCATGATCATTATATTTGTAAAATCTTCTAAAAATATTTACAAATAATATTCTCTAAAGCTAATGTTCAATAAGATATAAATAATTATTTATCTAATCAAATTATAATATGAAGTGATCAATAAAATATAATTAACTAATTTCTACTAAAAATTCATATCACAACAGGATCCTCTTTATTAGTATTTTGCTTTGCAAAATTTAAAGTTAAATACTAAATTTCTATAAAACTTAGTAATTCTTTAAAGTCATTATTGATCATTCTTCCTAACTTGATTGATGATAACTTTCTTAAGTTCAGAATTGCTTATTCTGAAATGTGTTGAAATAACTTGCTAGCTCTATTAGTAATTTTCCAATACCAAGAGGTTAAGTTTCCAGTTATTACTTGTGAAAGCTTATTGTATAAGAACAACTTTTCTCTAGTTAAGTTTGTAGTAACAATAACATCTACTATCTCTTGATCTGATCAAAGTATGTTATAATTAATATTTTTACTAGATGATATTATAATAATTGTTTCTAAGACAATATCTTTCAAGATGATTTTTGTTCTTAATTTGTGAAGTAATGATATTTTAAATGAATAAAAAAAATAAATTCTATTAAATAATTAAATAAAGAGTTATTTATAATAAATAATATTCTACAAATAAATGTGATATAGGATAAATATAATAAATTAAAAAGAGTAATATAATATAATTAATTTAAATTATAAAAATTCTGAATTAATATATTTTTTAGAAAGATTATATAAAAGAGAGTTTTTCAGACAAATAAAATTATAATGTGAGCTAATTTTCATGCCCAATTTTCATGTTATAGTGTGTAATTTCATAATTTTGATCATATTACTATAGATCTAGAAGTTAGTATAATCTTGTACTGCATTAGATGATTGTATAGCCACATAATTTCTATTAGTATTTTCTATATTAATTTAATTTTTGTATTTATTTACTATTCTACTATTAATTTCTCTTTTAATTTTATAGTGAAACTGTACTTCTTCATTATCTATTTTAGTATTATTATTAGCGCAATTATTTCAGAAATTATTCTATATTTGCAAAAAGAGAAACATTATCTTGTTATTATTATTTGCTTTTTGTTTTTCTCTACTAGAACTTTATAAATTTATTTTACTATTAAATTGGTAAGTATCATTGCTTACTTGTCTATATTATCCATACTGTTATTATTATTATTATATTATTATAGTAGGAGGGAGACTATTAGCTAACTGTTTGAGATATATCTGTGAAGCTTTCTTTTTTTGTAACTTAAAATTTCAAGAATCTGAAAGAGCGAAAGAGAGTTGTAATATTATATCATCATTCTCTTTATTTTCTTTATTTCTTGAACAAAAGATAAGTTATCTTTATTTTTATTATGTTCTTAATTATCTGATCAGTAATCAATAGATCAAGTAACTTTGTATTCTGAATACCAATTGGTTTTAATATTTTCTGAAGTTAGATCACAACTTTTGAAATCAGAGCTACATATTTTATAAAGTGATGCCAGACTTTTCAAATATTATGAAAAATGAGAAAGAAATTCTTCTTCTTTTAATTCAATATATTCTCAAGAGAATATAGAAAGATATAGTTTCTTATCTATATTTCAATAATATTCAAGATAAGTGATAGAGTGAGAAATTTCCCATCCTTTCCTAGCATCAAAAGATAGAACTTCTTCTTCTTTTTGAAAATTAATTTGTGATGAATAAGTAATCTCTTCTTCATCTTCTTCTATAAGATTAATAATAAACTTTTCTT
>CAJVPS010000295.1:0-28025 GCA_910591765.1 Ambispora leptoticha
TTTGTCATTATTGAAAGTTATAGTCTAATTCCCCTCTCTTTACCTTTTATTATTTCAGTCTCTCCCAACCCTATATCGTTAGGGTGAATCAAAGTGAAAACCCACTTACCAATTCGCTGTAACAATACACATAGTGATTATCTGAGTAATAATGTGCTAAATCTAGATGTATTAAATATATAATAATTATCTGTATATCCAGAGTGAAATTGATCTTCTTAGAAATATAATACAAAGCTAATCTATTATATAGATAATGTAAAATGAAAATTTAAACTAAAAGAGATCTAAAGAAAGATAATCTAATCAAAATTATTATATCTAATAAAAATTAAGTTATCTTAACTGTATTATATTATTAATTAATATAAATTTTGATTAATTAAAAAAAGTTTGTATTATAATTATTATTATTCTGAGACTATATTATTATATTATTAATCAAATAATAATAATAATACAAATTTTAATCAAAAGTTATTAATCAAAAAGTTAAATTATTATAAAATAATATATTTTTCTGTAAAAGAAAATATTTTTTGATTTGTATCTTGTGATACTTATTATATTAAGCATAATAGACTTATTTATATTACATTTAAGAGTTCAGAAAAAATTTTATTCTAATTACTATACACTAATTATAATATTCTGATCTACTATAAATAAATTCTCTTCTCTTTTTCATCTTCTTATTATCTATCCAAATTTACTTTATTTCAAAATAACTAAAAATTATTTATTCATTATCAATATCATTCAAAAAAAATAATTCTAATTGATATTTAGAAATATAAAATATATCTTTATACTCATAATAATAATAAAAAAATTTGTAATAAATATATAAAATAAATCTAATAAAAGTAAAATATTATAATTAATAAATTGATAATTATCTAAATTCTTCAATTCAAAAAGAAGTGACTAGTAACAGAAGTTATAAATCAAGAAGTAAAATATTATAAATTTGTTATCATTCTGAAACTTGAATTAGTTCTCAAGAAATTTATATTAATATATTAAGAATAAATAATTTTAAGTAATATTTTATTAATTAAAAAGACAAAATTATTGGCAAAAAATTTAGAGATTTCTGAGAATATATTATAATTTTCTTTTGAATAACTTTACAAATTCAAGAATCACAATAGAATTTATCAAGAGAAACTTTATGAAAAAGAAGTATTTATAGATTAAAGTATTATTACTTAATCTCTATCAATATTATAAAATAAATATTTTAGATATTTACCTAATTAAATTTATAATATGAATAAGATAAAACTTTTTTATTAGTTAGAGCCTAATCAAATATTAGTAATATAATATCTTTCTGATTATAAAAAATAAAGAATATTTTTTTATTATTTTATATACAAATATTAATAGATCTCATGAATCATTAATATATTAATATTTACTTTCTTTTATTAAATACTATCTCAAAGATCTAGCTAATAGATACTGAAATAATCATGGCTTTTAAATAATAATATTATCATTTTTATCTTTAATAAGTAATTTTGATTATTATTATTTATTCAAGTTCACTTACTAATTAATTTTTAGCTAAATATTAAAACAGATTAAAGTAGGTTATTTTATTTAAGAATTAAAAATGACTATTCTTCAAGTAATCTAATATATAATTAAAGTCTGAAGAGAAATATTTGCAGAAATTATTCATAACTCTTAATACTATATCAAGATTCTTTTTGCTAATATCAATTCTTTAGATGATATTTAGAGAACTAATAATCTAATAATTAATAAACTTGTTAAGATACTTGATACTCTTGATCTTTATATCATAATGAAAGTCAATAAATTTTTAACTCTCTCTAATAAGAATATTATTTATGAGATCTCTAAGAATAATTAGAAGCTTGTGAACT
The DNA here is from genome assembly GCA_910591765.1 of Ambispora leptoticha. Lineage (NCBI taxonomy): Eukaryota > Fungi > Glomeromycota > Glomeromycetes > Archaeosporales > Ambisporaceae > Ambispora > Ambispora leptoticha. Next base: position 1,899 of record CAJVPS010000295.1, read on the forward strand.
TGTTTAGAATTGAAAATTTAGTAGCAGAAAGCTCAAATAATAATAATAATATTAAAATTCTAATAATTATAACTAATATAATATTAAAAAATTTGAATAGTATTAAACTTCAGCAAGAGAATATAAGTAAGTAATTAAAATTATTAGATAGATTGGAAAAGTTTATTAAGAAGAAAAAAATTAGTTAATTACAATAATCTTATATAGATAATTATTTTATTAAGACTATTTAATTTTATTATAATAAAAAATAACATGAAAATTAATTTTACTATCATAATACATAAATTATAATGATGCAGAGAATTATAATACAATGTATAACTATATTATATAATATATTTTTGCATTACTTTCTAAATATACACACTTTCTAAATGTACTCTTATAACTAATTTCAAGAAGGATATATTTAGAAGAGGTTATTTATACAATATAACTATAATATTATTTTATAAGTTAAAATGAAGTAAATAAAGTTACTTATCTTAAGATTACAGTTAGCATAAAAAGGAATAATAGACATGTTTTTTGTTTATAACTTAATAAGAAATTGCTAAAAATTTACAAAAATTTGGCATTGTATTCTTTAAAATAACAGAAATAAAATCTTCTAAGGTCACAAAGTGTGTTACATAGTAATATTTTGTGAAATCAAATGCTAAAGTGATGATCTGAAGGACTATTCTGGTTAAAGTGCTATAAAAAATTATTTAAAAATTTTTTTTATAAGCAAGTATGAAAATAATTTTATAGAAATATATTTAAGATATAGAAAATATATTTGTAATTTAAAAAAAGTTTTCAGTTGATATTTATTGAATAAATACCAGTCAAAAAAAGACTTAATTTTGATAAATTTCATAATAAAATATAGTAAAATATAATAAAAATATTATTTTTATTATGAAATTTATCAAAATTAAGCCTTTTTTTGACTGGCATTTATTCAATAAATATCAACTAAAATTTTTTTTAAATTATAAATATATTTTCTATATCTTAAATATATTTCTATAAAATTATTTTCATACTTGCTTATAAAAATATTTTTAAATAATTTTTTATAGCACTTTAACCAGGGTAGCCCCCAATCCACCACCTTTAAACTGTGATTCCACAAAATATTACTATGTTAACACGCTTTGTGACCTTAGAAAATTTTGTTTCCGTCATCTTAAAAAATATAATGCCAAATTTTCGTAAATTTTTAGCAATTTCTTATTAAGTTATAGGTGAAAAACATGTCCGCCATTACTTTCCGTGCTGATGTATATGGTAATTATATATTAAATTTCAAAAATACAATATGAATATATTTTATTAAAAACAGATCAGAATAAACAAAATAAATGGGAACATAAAATTAATTACAAGTTGTATTTAAAGTTGCTGCTATTAAGAAAAGAATACATGAACTCAGAAGATATTTTCAATAAAATTATTAATATTGAATATCTTGCAAAAGAGGATTTTGAGATATTTATAAACAATCTGGTTGAATGACAGATAGCTAATTACATTCAGAGAAAAGTATATCTTTAGATTTTATTGACTCAATACTATTTATATTTAATATCATCTCGTGACTGAAACATTTTTGAGTGCGCTTGCTTAACGGTAATAGTTAAAACTCTTGTTTTTTAATTTAGTATCAAATTTATTAGCTAATCTTGATTTTCTCTTTTTATCACTTCAAAACCATCTTTTTCCTGAATATATTCGGTTCAGACTTACCCTAACACTAACCCTCAGCATGAACTAGGCTCTGTCAGGTTCGAATAAAAATTACTTGAAATACTGAATTATACATGTACAGTATTTATCAAGAAGTTTAAATTCATTTAAATATTTAATTCTATCTTGATTATATTTACATATATACATATACAAACGATATTATTGACGAAGGACAAACGTTCCTTTACAGTATTTTCTAAACTCACAAAGCGATAAAAGAGATCACGAAACTAAAATTATCGATGTTATACATAACGAGCTTGAAATTTTAATTTCATTTATAAAAACATAATGGGCACTATAGATAATATTATAACTTTCTTCCTATGTTCTAGTGGATATCGAAGCAAACAAATATAGCACAAACACATATGGTAAATATTGAATTTGCTAGTTTTATAAAATCATATTGGCGAATTTATTTCATAATACATCAAGGTTAGGTATTCACTATAATTGTCATAGAACATGATATTTTCTTTAAATAATAACTTAATATAAATGAGGAAAAAATTTATCTCGACACCACTTGAAGTACTTCATAATCCGCAACAGCAAAATTCTTTTGTTCATTAAAGCTCAACAAACCATGTTCATAGGAAGATTTTTTACAATAATTCTTATTAGAAGTATTAAAATTGGTACCATCGAGGATTAAATCACAACCATCTCCAAAAACTGGACCATGAACATTATAACACATCACACTATACCCTTTGTCATGTTTGCTTAGAACTCCATTGATAGCTTGAATATCTTCAGAATCAAATTTATATAAAAAACTATTTGGTTTGGTATAACTTTCTTCAAGAGAATTCCACTCGAACGGATTATAACCACCAATAATCTTTTCCTCATCTTTTACACGAATGGCAACAATTGTTGGACCTTTATTATCACACAGACGATGAAAGTCAGTAGGCTTAAATCCATCACGACTACCACGCAGTAGTAAATTCAATTCGATTGATTTATTTTTCTGACTGTCATCTTGTTCTTTGATCCATTTGATTATTTTAGAGATCTGATTATGCGAAAGAATTGAAGATTCGATATTTGTGAGTTTGCGTACTGGCTGTAAGGTAGCCTTTTGTTCTTCGCTTCCTGGCACCAAATAATGATGCAATAAATCCTTATATAATGTTCCTGGCAAAATTTCTGCATATGGCATGACTTTATTATAAAAATCAACTGAATTGATGTGAAAGAAACGAATCAATGGTAAACAATTTTCGAGAGTAGATTTGAGTTGTTTAAATTCGTTATGTGTCCAATTTTCCAGTGGAATCGTCAAATCACTTTTGCCTGTATCTACAGATTGAGAGATCCCCCATTCAAGCACCTTTTCCCAAAGGTCAATTTCATTTAAATTTAGATCATCGCGTTTAAGTAAAGAAATCAGAGCTGATTCGCGTAGCTTTGTAAAATCGCTTGATTGAAAAATAGCGGCTGGATTTTGACATGCGATATCCGTGCAAAATTTTTGGAGCTTGATAAAAGTGCTATGCTCGAATACGATTTGATTAACGATGGCAAAACTCTCTACCAAAGATTCAGAATAGTGTTCGAGAAGATGAATTTGAATATATTCGATTAGATCCTCAAGAATCATCTCATCAGCCGCAATCAATAAATTCAAAAGTGTCGGAACACCGTGATCTTGTAAATCAATTTTTCCACTGTATATATATCTATTAAAATTTAAATCAGTCAGTCAGCCAGCTAAATTTGCATTTATTTAGTAGTATTATATCATTTTAGCATGAAATTACCTTAGCAATAATTCAAAAACTCGAGGTTCGATGTTCGGTTTCTTAAAAATAATCATCTTATTTGGTTCTCGTTTCACCCAAGCGTCAGCAAGTGCTACTGCAAAATAATGTGACTGCGCCATCAAGATTGCTGAATGAGCTGAAAAAGTACGTAGAGTACTTTGATTCTCACCAACAATAATCGAAATATCACAATAATTGGAATTTTTATAAAATTCATCAAGCCTGTTTGAGTGTGAAGTCAATAGCAAGTCTGGTGTCATTTTTTTATTTTTTAATATTAATGATAATTTTTTAATATTAATGATAATTCTTTTCTTAACGTAGGTTGATCAGACAGCTTTTATGGCAAATGTGTTACTATTACCGTTACAGACAACTGTTAATGCATATATATAGGTACATGTATAAGCATACGGATACGACCCCAAAAAATAGATATTCTTTTATATTTCACATGGCTTTTCGTTGAAAGTACATGTAACGGTAATTGAAAGTTATAAAACAGAATTTTGTTAAGAAAAATCGAAATAGATGATGCAAGAAAAATACACGCATTAAGAAATCCTCCAAAGTCTGGACAAAGTTAATATTTTCTTTGTACATGTAAATGAACATGCATGTATGATTTTTCGATATCAAATACAGGTAAATGTATATGTACCGTATTCTGCCGGTTTTAAGCAATGTCGGTTATAAGTAATACCTCAAATTTTATTGGTTTTTTGTTTTTCCGGTTATAAGCAACGCCTTTTTATTTCTTTATTATATTTATACAACACTTCTTATTTACATATCATTATTGATTTCTACCATCTCTTCATCATCATCTAAATTATCATCATTTGATTCATATAGTAAATTATCTTGCTGCCCATTCATTTCATTTGAAATACCACGTTTCAAAAATGATTTTTTACCATTTCTGTTGAAATTTCTTCTCATGCTTGAATAATCCATTTGCATATAATTTTATAATTTGGTTTTCATAAATTTCCACCTTTTGTTAATAAAAATTCTTCATTTGCCATCCATAGGCACCATTCAATCTTTAAAAGGCTTATTTAAACACACATTTAATGGTTGTAAAATAGAGATAAGTCCATCAGGAATAATCATCATATTGCAGTTGTGTTCTCAAAATTTGCATTTGATGGATTCAGTTTTGTGTCCAAAACAAGCAAGTTTTTTGACTTTGATAATCCTCCCACACGAGGTGCCCACAATTTCTCTACCCAAGTTTGCATCAATATTTCATCTATCCTTTATCTTGTATTTTAACAATGATTTCCCATGGAAGATCTTTAGGTAATCATTTTTCCTTGAAAATCACCATTGGTTTTAACTTGGTATCAATATTTAAGATGCAGGTGAAATGAATTTTTTCATTTCCTATTGTTTGAAGGTGAACAATATTAGTGCCTAGAATATTAATTATTGTATTTCCCACCATGTCAAAAAATATTGGCATTTCATCTATATTTCCAATTTGACTCAAGTTCTAGTTGTGTTTTTTTTGCTACTTGATAATATATCAATGAATGAAATAATCTTTTCAGTTAAATCTGCTGGAAGTTTCTGAGATAATGATGGAGAAAAAGATCATGATGGTTCAAAAATCTATAAAACTAGTGGTCAGATGTGAAAAATTACTCAAAAGCATCTGGATAATGTTCACAAAATTCTGTTTGAAGCAATAGTTTCATTCGTTCTTTTACAATATTGCTGGTAATACTGATACCATTTTGTTGCAGACTTAAGATCCACTCTTTTAGAGCGGTTTCAGCATCAGGATAATGAGCATGGTCACCAGCACTAATTTTTTGGGAGCTTGGTTTTGCAGCCTTAAGGATATCCTCTTGTTTGTCCATCATGATATCTGAGAAGCACTAAGACCTAATTCTCAAGCTGCTTTATTATTACTGGTTCTTTTTGCAAGAGATTTGGATCTAATTTTTGTCGAGTGGATCAAATTTTTTGCGGGTTTTGCTGGAGGCATAATATTTTTTTTTGTGAAGTAGAATTTGACGTGAAGTTGAGCGCTAAATTTGAGACATGACACAGATACTGATTGCGCATTTCACAAATTACCAATCGATCATTTACGGATTTTCCTTGTCGCACTGAGTCGGTTACGAAGAATTTGGAACATATAACGATCATTTAGCCGTAAAGAGCACATTTATTAGAAATTGCTTTGCACACTATTAAAAATTCGAATTTTTTAAAAAAATAACAAAACTGCCGGTTATAAGCAATCCCCCAACACAGAGCCCAAATTTTGGTTGCTTATAACCGGCAGAATACGGTACATGTATATCGATATGCTTTTAAGCAATGGAATTCCTTATATCTTTCATTATTTGATTACAAAAAAATCAATTATCCCACGTAAGGATCGATAAAAAAAATACAATCTAAAGCTCTGTTCGCGAACATTACTGTATAGAATAGGCAGGCTTGTATTTCCTCTTTATTACATGTACATATAATTATTTTTTCTTTAATGTTCTTCGCGGTAAATGAGAGATACATGATTATGATCGTTCAGAATTTTCGTAATCACACTGCGGCACGGTTAGTTTTGCTGCTTTTGGTAAAACCTACAGATACATCAATACTTCGGGGTAATATTTCGGATTTTGTCCAAGCAATACTTTAATTTTGATCTAATAATTATTTTAAAATAAATATTTATTATAAATTTGAATTAATATTCTGGAATTATGTTATGTTAATAAATACGTTTTAAACTAAAAAAAAGTATTAATTTATAATTCGTTTAAAGATTTTTGGCATGTAAGTTAATTTAAATAAATGTTAATTCAATACTAATGAGAATAATAATTTTTACATGCATTTTCCATGTTTTGGGATGCGAGTCAAATGAATAAGCGAATCCTTTGATAAAAATAGTTTTTCCTATTTCACCGAATCCGTCTTTAATAACCTTATTTTTCGTTGACATTTCTCGGTCTTTACTTAAGTAATAGATAATTATTTTTGCTCATTATTTACGATTTCTACATCTATTCAAATTTTCGAAATACGTTGTTTTAGTATTTCGCGTCGTATGGATAATTAGTATGAGGCGGAAAATGGTTGAATTTCCGGAGATGGATTACGATTCCTTTCTAACGTCATAATTTATCTGGTATAACATCCCAACATAACCCCAATATCCCGACGTATTTACATATTAATATTAAAATCAGTCAATGTTAACTTTAATAACTAATTCTGAAATTTATCTTACAAATCACTCGGCTTATGATTCGAATTTCACTAATATCGAAATCTGTTTTATCACCAAAAAAATATTGAAAGTAATAAATTGAAATGAAGTTTACCTTCATTTGGAACATATAAACTAACACTTGTAGAACTTAAATATTTGATTTATATGATATAAAGAATTAAATGCTCGTATCTGCATCAGTTTGAATTGATGTTAATTTCAAAATAAAAATTCGATTTGTGTAAACTGCATTTGAGTGGATTTGTTGTTTCTTGTAGGAATGCTTTTTTGTGATTTCATCTTATTAAGTTCTTCTAATCTCCGCTTTTCTAGTTTAACACACTCTTTAATTTCTTTTTATGTTTTCGGTAAACTGGAGTACTGAAAATGCAAATAATTCGGTTTTCATCGACTATACTATCATCATAAATGAAGCAGATAAATATCCATAGTTCCTTAGCAGTTGGTCTATTTTCTGGAATAGGATCCCAACATTTTTCAATAATAAATTTGTATATTCTGGGAATATTATTAGGTATCGTAGGTCGTAACCCGTTATAACAAGATATATATCATGGCTTCGTTCACCAAATGGTCGTTCACCAGTTACAATCTCGTACGTAACCATCTCAAAGCTATAAATATCTGCAGCGGTAGTGTATGGCTTTCCATTTAGCAACTCTGGACTAATACAAGGAAGTACGCCACGAATTTCTTGCTTAGATTTTCTATATTTGTTGGAATATTAATTCTATAATATGCAATTCGAGGAATATTAAATCATTAATATATTTCCAGGATGAATGTCAATGTTTTTCTGTGAATATTTGTCAGATTATTAATTATATCGTTTAATAACTTAATTTATTAAGCTAAGTTAATTTCGTAGTTAGTATATTTATAATCCATCACTATTGAATACTCATTTGTAACTGGACTTTTTATTATTTCATAATAATTCATATGTCTGCATTTAAGCCCAGCCCGAACCTATTTAAAATTTGATTGTTTTAGAAAACAAATGTAGTTTTCTTTAGAAAATATTCATTTTAAACTCTAGAGTAATTTGTTTGGAATTGTGTAATGGTCTCAATACAACTTCTCTATTTCCTCCTCGTTTAAATCTATTTTTTTCATGATCCTATTTGTCAAGAAAGCCCTCATCAATTGCCCCAAAACCTCCTTTTGCAAAATATCCAACATCGGTGAATCTTTCAAAAGGAAGCCATACGAATCTTTCATCATTTTTATTAATTCTGTTGCATTTTTTTATTAGATTGTCGATACCTTTATCTCAGCTAGACAATTGTCATTATAAATTCGCTTGTGATATTTGAAACGGTCAACACAGTGCTGATTTTTTTGACAAATAGTACATTTACTACAATCATGAGCATTGTGAACTAAACACTCATCGCAGTAGTAATTCCTTTGACAATCAGTACATTCATTACAAGGATGAGTATTTGATTCCATCTTTGAGTTCGCTTTATGTTTGTGAAGTTCACCATATAATGCAAAAGTCATTGCTATTGAATATTCGTTTGTAACTGGGTTTTTAGTCATTCTATAATAGGCTATCAAGTAGCCATAATCATAGCTTTTAAGACCAGTTTGAAGTTATTTTAAAATTGTAATTGTGTTAGAAAAAAGTACATGTAACTAACTGGCTTTCACTTTAGAAAATGTTTATTTTTTTACCTCGTGTATAAAAAACTCTTGAGTGATTTGCTTTGAATTGTGTAACGATTTTAACAAACTTCTCTTCGTTTAAATTAATTTTCTTCATGATAATCATAAACCAATGGTCCAAGCGGGTTGCTTTATACAGTAAATTGACCCAAAATCTCCTTTCGTGAGATATTTAACGTTGGTAAATTTTTCAAAAGGAATCCATTCGAATTTAATTTCATATTTATAATTAATTTTGTTGCATTTCATCTTTGTAATTAATTTTATTGCATTTTTTTTATTAAATTGTCGGTATCTTTATCTCCATTAGACAATTCATAGTTATAAATTCTTTTGTGATATTTGAAACAGTCAACACAGTCCTTATTATTTTTGACATATAGTGCATTTACTACAATCATGAGTATTGTGAACTAAACACTCTTCGCAGAAGTAATTCTTTTGACAATCAGTACATTCCTTACAATGACTAGCATTCGCTCCCATATTTGAGTTCAGTATATAAATGGGTGAATTGATTGAATGGTAGAAAATAAACGAGAGATAATCTCTGTCATTTTATACATATACATGTACAGTATGTACATGCATGAAGCGGTAAGGATACAAATTCTATGTACTTTATTACATGCACTGCTGCTGGAGAAACGAAAAGTCCCATGATTATGAAAATTCTGGAACAATCTTAATTCTTGTATCGGTATCCCTAATTGCATATGGCAATGTTGTTATGAAAATAATTTAAATTGTTCCGCATCATCTGAACCAACCAAAATTTCACGAATTTTGTAGCATCAACATCGATTTCGTTTCGCAAATCTTGTTTTATGGTATCAACATCAACACTGCCTTCCAATAACACAATTTTCTTACAAAGTTCTCACTTTGCACTCCCAAGAATGATTAGAAACTCTTACAAACATTCATATCGTATGTTATTTCCTTGATCCTTACAAAAATTCACATTTTGTGTTGTACGTAATAATTTACTTTTTAATTATTATTATTCATTGCTTCGAAGCATAATCATTATATAGAAGCCAAATTGTATATAAAGGATGGTCTCAAAGGATTATTTCTAATACAGTGCTTCGGCTTTCATTTTTTGCGTCTTAACTAAAATCGATTACTTTCTTTCTTTTGTGCATAACAAATTCGAAGTCTTTAGTCATGCAAAGTTTATGAATCATGTTTGATTCTTTGATTTGATTATTTGACTTTAAATATTTTATAGAAACCCATATTATTGTTTCATAATTATATATGTTATTGAATTAAAGTTATATTTTGCTAATAGTTAGTTATTATTTTGATATGTGAAATTAAATACCATTCATATCTTACCTTTTCCCTTGCCCTTGCTTACAGATCTCCATGTATATTGGCACAGGAGACCTTTATAAACCATTTTGCATAAATTATTCAGACTAGCTCTCAACATTTGTCGCATCTACAATTCTTTAGTCAAGCTAACTTCTGCGTTGAGTATGACAGTACAAAAATATGCAGTTTTTATTGTTTGTAAGCATGTGAAAGCTTATTTGGTATATACATGTACTTATACAGTGTATACAGTTGTTTGGAGGGGAAATGACACGAATTATAAAGAAAGCTTATTTAGATACTGTACATGACATGAATTCTAAAATGAGTGTGTTTTTATTGTTGATAATTTTAAATTAGCTTTATTCGGTTATAAAAATATGCATTATAATGATAAATTAATAGAAATGGCAATCGTTAACTTTATTCTCAATTTCGTATACTAATATCTGTTTTTTATCACCAAAGAAATATAATGAATCAATGAACTAAAGGAACTGATGAATGTAAATTGAATCAATGAACTAAAGGAACTGATGGAATGAAAATTTACCTTCATTTGGAACATACCGTTTAATATGTTTAAATTAATATTAATTTGAAGTAAACATTCGACTGGTGTAAAAAATACAATTGGGTGGATTTGTTGTTTCCGATTTAATCGTAGGAATGCTTTTTCATATTTGTTTTTAGTTTCTGTTCTGTTCATTTATTATCAGAAACTTATCAAATTGGTCTATTTTATGGAATAGGATCCCAAGATTTTTTAATAATAAATGTATATTTGGTCTTGTAGTGTTACCATTGTAAATGTTAAAATCACGAATTTCAGAATTTCATAACTAAATAAATTGATTGGTCAAATTTACATGATTAATCAATTACACGTGAAATTCGAAAAAGAATCAACACTAAGCATGATTTAATAGAAGTCATAACGTTACTTATCGTTATCGGTAGTGAAAGCTGAATGTGAAGTGCATTGACATTTTGGAGCAGATAGCGATCCTTGTTAAAAGCAAAATCAATGTACAGTATGCACACATTGTGAATTTCATTTCTGTTACATGTATAATGCACAGCGGTAGAACATTAATGTTGTGAGACAAATATCAAAACATACATGCATCAAAGCAGAACAATGAATGCATGCCTCATTGTATGCATGTGAAAGTGATACAAACGTAAACATAAAATAATATAGCAAAAGGCATACACGTATTTCAAATGATGCACATATAGTGAGCGCTCAATAGAATAATGTGATCGGGGGAAGGGATAACGATGTTACTCTATCGATATAATAAATACAATGAATGCTTATTAAAATAATGGGATCGGGGGAAGAGATTTGGTGTTATTACGAGATGTGTCTTGAAGAGTGTTACTGTAGCGAGATCTCCTTGCATTTAGAAATTTTATAGTTACACAATTTTAAAACAGAAAAATTTAATTTAATTCTTTTCGCCTAGAACGATTTGGTTAGCGAGGTTTTCCAATTATAACTCGAACAAGATATTTCACTGCATTACATATCTTATAACTGTAATACAAGCCAATACAAAAGTTGAGAAAGTTAAAGATGGAATTTATTTGAAAATTCTTATTGTTGTGTGCAACAAAACGTGATTAGATATAACTTGTACATGTATTATGCATGTTTTCTTATTGTGAGACAAATTTAATCTGTAGGTATTTAACTTAACTGAACTGTTAAAAATGATGCATCATACTTAAGCGTCCGTAAAAATATTACATATATATACATAGTATTTACTAGGATTGTACGTCAAAATAAAATTGTTCGTATGTGGGAAAAATAGTATTTACTATTTAATGAAAAAAGAATTCCTCAAAAGTAAAATTGTTCGTATGTGGGAAAAATAGTATTCACTATTCTATGAAGAAAGAAATCCTCAGAAGTAAATTGTTCGTATGTGGGATAAATAACTTGCTCGCCAAAGAGAAAAGAATCAGGGTTTGTGATACAAGGTTCAATGGGAGTTTGATTGACCCCACCTTGTGCGAATTCAAATTGCATGAGTCCATCTTGTATGAATACAGTTTGCATGAGCTCATCTTGTGTGAATTCAGTTGGTGTGACGTTAGAAATCGGTGATTGATTTTCGACAGGGCAGTCTTCATAATATTGAGTTTGATATTGCGGTTCTTGATATTGCGGTTCTTGATATTGCGGTTCTTGATATTGCGGTTCTTGATATTGCGGTTCTTGATATTGTGGCTCTTCACATTGTGGTTCTTCATATTGTGATTCTTGATATTGTCCTTGAGCATGTGAATCAAATTTAACAACTTTGAAACTTGCTTTACTCCTCTTCGGTGCATATTTCCAATCCGGATGCAATGATTTATGCAATTCAACCACTTCACTACATAATGCTTTATAGGAAGACTTCTCGGCTAAAGAAAAGGATTTCCACAGAGCCCCAAAAATTTTCGAGAGTAGTGGCTGGTCCAAATTATCAAAAAATTTTCTATCATCATCAGACATTGAAGTATGTTTAATTAAATTAATCGCAATTTGACGAAAGAATATAAAACAATTAGGAGGTCTCTTGATCATGCCGTCAGCTTTACGAAAAAGACTATCACTTTCAGAATTAAATATGTCATTTAATGTGTAAGGGATTGGGTGAAATATTAAAATTCTTTTTATTCTTTCAATTTCGTATTTGTAAGTTGTTGCATAATCGTTGTCTCTTTTCTTGCTAATAGGACTTTTTGTAACTCTCTTCAGATTGTTGCATTTAGGTAAATTGACTTTTTTATGGTTGCCTCCTTTCATTTCGATGTCTCTGATATTTATTTGTGTATGTATGCTAGTTTTACTGAATTCTGACTTCTCGAGTTGAATAAGATTTAATGGATTTGGTTTTTGTATAAAATGAAGCTGAGGTGTTTATATCTTTTTCGATCAAAGCATAAAATAAAAAATGAAGCTAAATATTTATATTTTTTTCGATGCATGCATAAAATGAAATTTTTAATTTAATAGTGTCATCATCTCCAATTCACCAATAATTGTGAAGAATAGTTTTTCTTCATAGAGCCCTTTTGTACCAATCAACAGACAGATTCTACGTATTAAAATTCTAATTATTACTTTTGATGTGTGCCGGAGTTTTGATGTAGAGAATCGCGGAGTTTTCGATTTTTCGATGTGAATTCTAAATGCATTGTCAAATTAAACAGTGGAATATTTAATTAAATTGGAAATTCATTTCTAAATATAAATAGATTTTTTTATTTTATATTCATTTATTATATTATGAATCTCTTCTGACTTCATTCAATATCGAAAAAAATGAGAATGGTTTAGCTTAGTTACAAGCACATTTTTATAATAATAAAATAATCTTTAATTGAACGCTATTACAAAGATCAATTCTCTAAAGACTCTTGCGGCTGTAATCTTAAAAATATGCTTATTTTCGTTTTAACTGAATTTTCATTCCGAATTCAATAACTTATGTAGATATTTTACTCGTTCATATAGGTAATTACTGGCGAGTCTTCAAAAACAGTGACTGGCCCAAATTCTCATAAAACAGTCGATCATTAGCAGACATTTCCGTAACTGCATCATTGTTGACAAGTGAACAAAAACGTCGTATTTTGATTCTTTGCTCTTCTTTACCAAAAGTTACGCTATAAAGGATTGAATTTTCCTAATCTCTAATTCGTAAATAAAACAACGATAATTTGTTCTTCTTTTAAACAATGAGCTTTCGATAAGTCTGTTCTCGACTATTTTAATCTTTCTATTTGACCTCATGATTTCTTACAAAGAAGCGTTTGATGGATTGCAGTTAATTTGTTCTGCGTGTTTATTCCAATCAGCCAATATACATTTATATTGTGAAGCTAGAACAAAGAGAAATGGATAACGTGTACATGTATACCGTACCGTTGATGACGTTACCGTTACAGCATAGTTGCAGCACAAGTTCCGATCTCCCCATTTTCCGATCCTGACGATCTATACTAAATAGAATCTGGGACAAAGTTCCGTTCTACTTCAATAGAAAAACGCGCGATACAAAAACAAAAATTTATTGATGAACTAATTAACGTAAATAAAATTTCTCCGAATTTACTCTTAATTTGTCCTGTTTTCTTGAATATTTATAGATAAAACATGTGACTTTTTAGAAATTTCGATTTTTTTCGTTCGGAATTTCATTTTCTTGATTATTATAGTTTTTTACCCAAATATGCCGTCATGATACTTGTTCTCGTTTTGTGGATCACTTGAACAGGAATCATAGCTCCACTACGAATTCATTTTTAGTATCTTTCAATACGAGAAAGAAATAAGTTTTCCAGAGGAAATTTTCTTACTTTATTGTACTCTTCTGTAAATTTTTAAACACCGTCAGTAACTCAGTATTTTGAGTTAAATCTTTTGATTTCAGATAAAAAATCCTTCATTTTAATTATATAGGTTTCATTAATATTGATGTTAAAATAAAATATAATTATGTAATGCTGATATATTTAACATTAATAAAATTTTGTAGTTAAATACCTTTATTTTATAGATTCATTTAAAGAATTTCAATAAATTTTTTTTAAAGGTGTATAAAGAGTTTGATCCATAGGTCTTGGTCATAAAGTGCAATAAAGGCTTGATCCACAAGTTTTGGCATATTATCTTTCCTATTAAAATGAATAATAATCATTATAAAATAATAATATCAATATTTTTTTTAATAATATAATATTAAACATGATCTTTAAGAGTTAATCAACTTGAAAAATTAAATATTCCTTCAAAAAATTTGATGGCAATTGCTGCTTGATGCTTACAAAATGCTTCTGATAATTCTAATACGCAACAAATTTTTATTATCAGTTTCACTAAATAATATATATTTTGATAATGTTCAACCTGAACACTATAATATATAGTATTCTCAGTTTATATAATTTTGTTAATATCAATATTTTATCATACAGAATATAAAATTGCTTTGAAATATTCTGAATAGTAATGGACAAAACTATATATACTACTATGTATATTGCATATATATTATATTGTATATATAGACTGAGTATATAGTTTTAACAAAATATAATCAAAGCATATAATAATTAATCAAGCATAAAATCATTATCAAACAAAATTATATATGAAGCAATTAATCATAATCAATTAAGAGATTTATATACTTTATTAAGTATAAAACTAGCAAATAATAGTTAACTTCTATAGATAAATAAATATAGTATTTATAAAAAAACTGAATATTTTAATTTTCTTCATAAATATTTATTTAATATTATAAAAATTTAAATATATATACTTGAGAATATGATAAATAACTTTACTTAAGACTACTTAACTACTTATCTTATTAAAATTTTTTATAATTTATATTTTTATAATTAAAATTTTTAATAATAAAAAAATATAAAAAATTATTATAATCAAATTTGAATATTATTTTGCAAATTAACTTAAGTAAACTTGCTTACTAGATTATTAAATATATATATATTTAAAATTTTATATAATTTAAAATATTTATTAAATAATAAACAAAAAAAAGATTTAAATTTTTTAAATTAATTTTTCAAAAAAAATTTTAATGAAAAAATTTTATTAAGATAAGCTATTAAATACTTTTAAAAAAACTTATTTACTAAATTATTAAGTATATATTTAAAATTTTATATAATTTAAATAAATATTTATTAAATATAATTAAAAATAAAATAATCAATTTTTTTATAACATATTATAACTTTAATATTATTATTTATATTTTGATATAAATTACAAAATATCTTCTTATAATATTATATAAAAGTATTTAAATAAATTAATTATATTACTAAATTTTAATAATAATAAGTAAAATATAATTATTATAAAAACTCCAAGTATTAAAATATTAATTCTATAATTTAATATATATTAAATCTGTATATATATTCAAATACTTTAATTGAGATTAAATAATTATTTTTTAATATAAACTATGAAAAGCTAATAATAGTAATAAATATTTAATTAAATATTAATATAATAATAAATATAATAAATATATAATTAAATATTAATACTAATATTACAAATTCTATTAGTATAATAAATATAAAATCAAATATTAATACTATTAATTTAATATAATTAATAATATTATTAGCTTTATTAATAATTAATTATAATAAAATATAAAAATAATAATTTATATAAAAAATATTTTATAAAAGTTATTTTTAAATATAAATTATAACTATTATTTTCTAAAATAAATATATATAGTAAATATAAAGTATATCAAAAAAAATTTTAATAATAAGAAAACTTAAATAAATTATTATAAATAAATTTAATTCTTATTTTACAAATTAATCTTAAGTAAACTTGTTTACTAGATTATTAATTATATATATTTAAATTTTATATAATTTAAATAAATATTTATTTTAAAATTTTTATAATCAATTTTTTCAAAAAAAATTTAATAAAAAATATAAATTATAAAATATTTTATAAAATAAACTATTAAATATTTTTTAAGTAAATTTTTTTTACTAGATTATCAATTTAAAATTTTATATAAATTAAATAAATATTTATTAAATATAACTAAAATTAAAATTTCCAATTTTTTTTGATTACTATACTTGAATTTCTCTTAAATTATTAGTAAATACTTAATAAAAACCTAATATAACTTGTTTTATATATTTAAAAATAAATTATTTAACTTTTGAATTATCTACTTATAAAATTTTAATAAATTTAAAAATAATAATAAAATGAAAAAATTAAAATTAATATATTTAATAAGAATTTTTAAAAAGAAATTACTAAATTTCTTGTAATACTTGAAAAAATAATTATAAATATTATAATATTTAAATTCAAAAAATAAATATTATATTAAAATTTCTAATTAAAATTAATTTTATTAGTTATTTTAAAATTTATTAATTATAATATAAATTAATAAGATATTAATTACAAAATAAAAAAAATATATAGTTTAATTATAATTATTACTTATTTATTAAATTTTGACTTTTGAAAAATAATTATCTGATAATAATATAAATAAAATTTTAACTTATATTAATAATTATTTAAAAAATAAAATTATTATTAAAAGTTAGTTTATATAATATAAAACAAAATTAAATTTATTTAGTAATAAGTTATTATAAAATACATAAATAATATAAATTTAATTATATAATAAAATATAAATTTTATATAATTAATATTTAAAATTAAAAAAATATATATTTTAATAATTTTTAATATTATTATATAATAAATTTATTATTTTAAATTATATTAATTTGAATTTTTTATTAATCTAAATTATTTTTTCAGAATATTTTTATATATAGTAAAATTATTTTACTAATCTGAATAGTAATAGTAAATTTATTTTAAATTATAAGTCAAAAATTTTATAAATAATAATGATATTAAATTTATATTAATAACCTGAATTTTTATAAATTGAATTTTTAGCAATATAATTTAAAGAAAATTTATAGTATAAATTTATATTAATTAATAAAATTATATATATATATAAACTCAAAATATATTTAACTTTTGAAATATATTTTATATTTTTAATATATTTTGATATAAAAAATAAGTTCAGAATAAACTTTTAGATATTTTAAAGATTTCAAGAAATATTAATTATAGAATACTTAATCAAGTATTTTTAAAAAAGAAAATATATTTTACTTATCTTAAATTAAAGAATTAAAATATAAAATAAAGTTAAATAATTCAGATATAAAGAATATTAAGCTAATAACTTAATATAATATTAATAAATTAATAATATTTGATATTTTGAAAAGAAGAGAATATTACTTAATAATATAATCAAATAAGTATATAAAAAACTTACAATATAAAAGATTATTAAAATTTTCAAGTATTAAATAAGTACTAACTTTTTGAATTAATTAAGTAATAGAGAATAACTTTTTGAATTAATTAAGTAATAGAGAATAATTATATATTATTTTAATATTATTAAAATTATAAATTTATATAATATTTTAATATTATTAAGTTCAAAAAATTATATAAATAGTTAATAGATTTAAGTATTATAATATATAATAATATACTTAATATAATAAGATAAATTTAATATTACTAGATAAATTTTCTTAATATTATTTTAAACTTTAAATTTTGCTAACTAGATAAAACTTAAAGAATATTTATAATTATAATAAAATAACTTTATATTAGAAGCTTGAATCTTTTAAAACTCTAACTTATTATCTAATTACAAGAATAAAAAAATCTAAAATTAAGTTACTGTAATACTAACTTATAATATAATAAATATATTAAACTAATATTAATTTTTATTCATAAATATAAAATTTCAAGTATAAATATACTTTAAATAAAAATATTTTATTTTTAAATATTATTTTTTATTAAATATAATAGTATATTTATAATAGTATAATATAAATATCATTATTTTTTTAAGATAAATATTTTATATAAATCTTTTTAACTTTACAAATACTAATTTATTCTTTATTTTTTTAAGATAAGTATTTTATATAAATTTTTTTATTATTAGTCTAATATTATCAGATTTTATATAAAAACTAAATTAATATATATATAAAATATATATATTTAAATTAGAGAAAATATTGTAATTAGTTATAACTTAGTCATAATTCTTTGATTAGCTATTATAATTAATTATAATTAAAGCATAATTCTTTAATTAGCTATTACAAGTTATAATATTACTATAGTAACATAAAATTTCTTAATTTCATAATCTTTTCTTGATTATATGAAATTTTATTTTTTTATAGTTTTATAAATTATTATATAATTATTTCTATTTTATATTATATATTTATTTTTATTTTTATATTTATTTTTATTATATTTTTATTTTTAAATATTATATTTTATTCCTTTTATTTAAGATCTATATTTTTAAATTATATATAATATATTTTTTATATATATATTAGAATAATATATTTAAAAATTATTTTTAATTTTTGATAAAATGATTATTTTTGAAATAATGATTATAGATATTAATATTTTGAAGAATAACAAAATATCTATATATATCTACAGATATTAATATTTTAAATATTTATAGATATTAATATTTTAAATATTTTTTAATATTCTCAAATATCTATAAATATCTATTTTTTTAATATTAATATTTAAACTATTAGTATTTTAATTTATAGTTCTTTATAATAATAATATATATATTTAGATAGTATTGATTAATAATATTATAATAATTTACATATTCAAAAGAACTTGTTATTCTAGCTAAAATAAAGTAGTTTTAGATTGAATTTTTTGAAAAATATAATTAAAAAGTTTATTATTATAATAATAATAATCTTTTAAAAGCTTTCTTTTCTAATTATATCAATAATTTTTCTCTTACTTGGTTTTATTTCTTTAATCATACAAAGTTAATTTTGATTTGAATTATAATATTATATTGATTTTTAATTTTTAATAATATTTTAAGAGTAAAAGATCTTTGCTATAAATAAATTATATTTTTTTATTTTATTTGTTTTATTATTTTTGAAAGTAGAAGATTTCTACTATAAATAAGCCATATCCTTTTTGATTAATTATTTTATTATTAGTTTTATTTTTATCTTTTTCTTTAATTATAGTCTTCTTTAATTAATAGTAGTTTTACTATTCAATTGCTTAAGTCTTGAATTATATTAATTGATAGTGACTTTACTAGTTGATCTTTATAATTTTCTTGATTTATTTTATTCTTTATTATTTTATTTATCTCTTTATTAAAGATAATATTTATAAATATTGATATAGATCTTAGAAATCTTTATTAGTATTGAAGTTTATAGTCTAATTTTTCTTTTTTTATCTTTTATTTAATTCAGTCTTTTCTAACTTAATATTATTAAGATGAATTCAAGTAAAAATTCACTTACTAATTCATTATAATATATCTTTTGTGCTCTTTCTGTAAAAAAAATCTTCTAGAGATCTCTTATTTATATGTATACATTTATATATTTCTTTTATATCTCCTTATTTATTATTCAATTAATTGATAAATAATTATATCTTGAATTTTTATAATTACTTATTATTCTTTTATTAAATTATCTATTAATTATCATTTACAAGTATATTAAGATTTTAATTTTACTATTAAAATACTCTTTTAATACTTTTATTTCTATTATCATCCTCTTCAATTTGACTTTTTTTTATAATTTTGAATATTTCACTTGCTCACTGAAAATATTAGAGTAATATTAATTAATTAAATTATATATCTGTTATTTTATAAATTAATTTAACTTAATCTTAGTAAGATATATATTATCTATCTCAGATAAAAAATAATATAATTAGTAAATACTTTTATATTTGATTATATTAATACTTAAAAAAAATAGTTAGAGTTAATAGAATAATTTTACTAATAATTTATTTATCAAAACTTTACTTTATAATTACAATCAAGAATCTCTTCTAATATTAGTAATATTAATAAATATTATTCTGAAACCAAGAATTTAGAAGATTCATTAATATCTTCTATTCAAACTATATTAATCTCAAAATTAGTAATTATTCTAATTTAGAAAAAAATATTCAAACAAATTCAGAAGATAATAATCAAGAAATAGAAAAAGATAACTAAATAAATCAAAATAATAATAATAACTCAGAGAGTCTTATTATAGTTCTTGAAGTTCTTACTAATTAAATAGTTGAATAATATAACTAGTCTATAAAAAAATCATTATATTTATTAAGAAATACAAAGAAAATAATTAAGATCTAACTAAATAGCTTAAAGACTTCATTTAATATTATCACTTAGATTAATGAAATTACAGCTACTAGAAAAATATAACTAGTTAAAAAATATCTAAAAGATACTACTGTCTTATGATATAACAAAAGAAACTGAAATAATAATACTTGATTAATAATCTGGAATAGTAATAATAACTAGTCACATAGTTTTTGTTATTAATTTACTATTTATTTTCAAACTAGAAAAAGAATTGACTAATGATAAGATAAAATTAAAATCTTGTAATATACTAATACTATGAATGAATATACAGATAAATTTATTAATCTACTTTATAAAGTAGATTCTAATAATAAATATTTAGAAGAATATAAAATCTGAACTTATAAAAGAGAACTCAAACTGGAAATCAAAAAATAGATACAAATCTCTATAGATAGAACTTTTCTAAATATGATATAAGTAGTCAAGAATATAGAAAAAGCTAATACAAATATTCTAATTTGTGAATATTACTAATTCCAGATCCAGGATAATTTAATACTAAATACTATTTTGATAATACTCCAAGATCTCAACTAGTAAATAAAAAGTATTAAAATTAATAAAGAATCAAATTATAATTCTGATTATTAGTCTAATAATCAAAACTCTAAATCAGTTTCTATCTGTTATAATTATAATAAGCTAAATTATATTCATTCTAATTATTCTTAGCTATAATTATATAAGAATAATCAGAATAATTTTGAAAATAATTGTCAGAGAATGAATAGAAATAATTAGTAATAAAATAACATATTATCAAATTAGGCTAATACTAGTAATAATTAAAATATAAATAATAATTAGAATATATTATTAGCTCAAATACAAGCTCTTACTAATAGTAATTAGATATTAACTGCTAAATCAAATAATATAAATTCATTACTTAATATATATGAATATTTAATTGCTGAAAGGAAGACTTGAAATTCAAGAACTATATCTTATAGAATCAGATCTATAGATTAATCTTGTAAAGAAGTTATTAAAGAAAATAAGAAATTAAATGATAATAAAGAAAAAGAACAAGAGAATATTACTGAAATTATTCTTGATTAGGATATAAATAATGCTAGATTATCTAAAATTCTTGAAGAGAAATATAATAAGAAGACTATTTATAAAAAGAAAAGTAAAATTACTTTATTTGTACTCACTATCATAACTAAATTCTATAATATTCTAAAAGACTTAGCTTAACAAAAAGCAAATATTATAGTTGCTTAACTTATTTAGATCTTATCCTCTCAAAGAACTCAGTATTAAAAGAAATATATCAAGTCATAGTACTCAAATCTAAAAGAAAAAGAAAAATATTGCTTGAATAAAAACTCAAAACTACATTTATCTGATGTGAAGCTAAAGTTAAAAAGAATATTATTGATCTAATTATTAATACTAGTATCTCTGGATATGTCATTACATATAATTTTATCAAAGATATAGAATTAAAAATATAAAAAAGTTCAAATATATCTATATTTGATATAAATAAAATATCAAAACAATCTCTTAAAGCTATTAATAATTTATTTTTAAATATTGATGGAATTGTAATTCCAATTGAAGTAGATATTATTAAAGCTAAAATATACTTAGTAAATATTGAAATAGACTTTTTGAATAAGATTAAAGCTAATATTAATATTAGAAAAGAACTTTTAATCTTTGAATATAATAAACAAAAAGGAAAGATACCAATAAAATTTATTCATGATGATAGAAAAGAATTTATATTTGATAAAATAAGCTCTAAAAAAGATGAATCAGAAGAAGATTCTAAAAGCAAATTTGAAAAATAATATCTGAAAAAGAAAATCTTTTTTATGTGAGAATATGATAATTAAAATGTTATAACTTCTAGAGAAAAAGAAATTTAAGATAATAATAGTATTGAAATTATTATTAAAAAAGTTTGAATTTCTATTGAAACTTCTAATTAAAATGTTAATTTTGAAAATATACTATTTCAAATTATTCAAAGTATTAAAAGAATTCATGAAGTACAAGCCTATCAAGAAGAAATCAAAATCAGATGGTAGAAATATACTTGGAAAGATTATAAATAACTTGATAAAAAGTTTATATAAAAATATAATTAGAATAACTGATGGTTATTTGACTGACAAGAATTTAATAGTTAATGCTAATGCTATAGAAATCTTTTTATATCTGATTACTAATATTATTGATGTTATAATAATCTTGCTAATTGAATAATTATTAAAGTTTATAAATTATTTCATGCTGAATTCAAAATAAATAAAAACTGAACTGATAAAGTTAAATAAGAACTCTTTGTTAATAATAAAATAAAAGAAGTTTTGATTCCTATTAATCTATTTTACAATAAATTCATCCCAACTCTCAAATTAAAAGATACAAAGAATGCAAGAAATATATAGATAAATATTATACTGGAATATATTTTAAGATGAATTAAGAAAAGACAACTGCTTGTGATAATTATATTTAAGAAAAATAATTGAATCTTTCTACTTATTCTCAATATAGTAAATATAATAAATCAAGAAATATATTTATTACTAAAAGTTATAAGAAAAGATACTTTTATATTTATGAATATTAATATATCTATTAATTTAATCATGAAGAATGGAGAAAGAATACTAGAATAATTAATAAGCTTAAAGAACAAGAAATATTATTATAAGTTTATGATGAATATAATGAAATTGGCAAAGTAATTCTATCTCACTTTATATATGAAGATGTCTTTGTTCATGAAATTATCTATAAGAGTTCTGTAAAAGTCTCTGTTCTTAAAATATTTATTAATAACTCAATTCTAATTAAAATAATAACTTGCTTGTCTGGATTATATCAATGTGAAACTTTGTTAAGAATATCTAATTCTATATAATAATGATAAATATGATAATTATATATAATCTGAATCTCTAGTTAAATTATTAAAGAAAAATATTTTATGGTTTTGAAATCAATTTAAGAAGAAGTAGTAATTAATGAATTAATTAAAGAATTGAATATTATTCCTATTTTAAATTAATCTTCTCAACTTAAATTAAATAAAATATAAGAAAAATTCAATATTATTTATCAGATACTTAATAAACTATCATAACAGTTTAATAATTATTTGAAAGATGTATTTATAGAACAAAAGAATAAATACTATATAATCAAAATTTATAATGACCAAGATAAAGAAAAATTACCAGAAAAAACATATCCAACTAATGCTAACTATGATATTTATTATACTAGAAAAGAAGCAATTAGAATTCCATTATATCAAGTTATATTAGTAGATATTTATATTATTATAGAAATTTCTGTAGAATTATATGTTAAGTAATATCCTACTTATCTCTAGCTAAATAAGAAATCAAAATTAAAAATGAAACTATTAACTCTGAATATACTAGAAATATCAGTATTATCATTCAAAATAATTCAGAAGATGATTATATTATTGAATTTAATTAGAAAATTATTCAATTTGTATTTTTATAACTTGTATTTATAAAATAACTTAAATCAGTTTCTATTAGAAAAGAACTTGAATAATTTAGTTGAGAAATAGCTAGACTTGGATTTACTAACTCTCAAGAAGCTTATACTTATTTTTTGAAATAAGAATAAGAAGAAAAAGTTATTAAATAATTAAATAATAAAAATTAACTACAAAACAAGACAGATTTCTTACTCAACTATTAGAAGATAATACTAATATCTTTGTAATTAAATTATATTAACTTGATTAAAGTAATTTAATTTAACATGAAATAAATACTTGAAATAAATTACCTATTAAATAATGATCTTATAGAATAACTTTTTTAGATTAATCATTTATATTTGAAAAAATTCAAAAAATATTAGATATAAATATAATTTAATCATCAACTAATTCTTGAACTTCACTTATTATTATAGTTTCTAAAAAGAATAGAAAGAAAAAATTTTGTTTTAATTACAAAAAATTAAATACAATTATTCAAAAAGATGTATATCTATTATCTAGAATTAATAAAATAATAGATTCACTTGGAAATGCTTATTGATTTTCATCTATAAACTTAATTTCTGGATACTGGCAAATTAAAATGAAAGAAAAAGACAAATCCAAAACTGTTTTCATTTTTAAAGAAGAACTTTTTAAATTCAATATTATATCTTTTGAATTATATAATGCTTCAGCAACTTTTTAATAAATAATAAATACTGTGCTAGATGATTACAATTAGAATTTTGCTAATATATATATTAACAACTTGAATATATTCTTCAAAGATTTTGAAGAATACTTAGATTATCTTAATAAAGTATTTTACAGAATTTATAATATCAATTTAAAACTCAATCTGGAAAAATATAACTTTTATTAAAGAGAATTATCTTTTCTTGAATATATAATAACTAAAAAAGAAATTTTATCTGATTCATCAACTATTCAGAAGATAAAAGATTTTTCTTAACCAAAAACTATTAAAAACTTAAATTATTTCTTGAATTAGCTGGATATTATAGAAAATTTATAAAAGAATTTTCTTAAATTATTGCTTCTCTATTCAAATTACTAAGAAATAAAGAATTATTCATTTGAATTATAGAACAAGAAAAATCTTTTCAACAAATCAAACAATATCTTATAATTATAACTATTTTAATTTATCTAAACTTTATAAAAAAATTCTATTTTTATCTACAAGTATTACTTTAAAATCAAATAAACAAAAATATAAAATAATTAAAAAAGAAGTACTAACTATTATATAGATTATTAGATAATTTTACTATTATATATTTAGAACTATATTTGAAATAATAACTAATTACAATATTTTGAGATAGTTATTTAAAAATTAATAAAGTTATGCTACTAGAGTAAACTAATAGATCATATCTTTTATAGAATATATTTTTATTATTATTTATTAATCTGAAAGAAAGAATTAAAATACTAATACTTTATTTCAGATATATTTAAAAGATTATTATTACAAACTATACTTTGAAAGGTAGATTTTATCAAGAATATAGTTTATAATAAGTTTTGAGGGTGAAGACTGAATTATTTATAAAGGTTAAGAGAATAACAATTATTCTAAAAATTTTCTAGTACCAATACTTATAAGTATTGTATCAATACAAAGCAAAAACAAAATAAAACAAAAATATAAAAATGAAGTTATGATCACAAAAACTAAATCAAGAATAAGATATCTAAAACTAAATAACAAATACTATAACTAAAACAAAAGATTTAGTATTCTGACTAAACTCTCTAATAGTATCTTTTCAACTATTAGACAAATAAAGGGTATATACCAAAATAAAACAAAGCTTTTATACGTAAAAAAGCTTATAAGAATCTCCTTAATCAAATAAAATATACTTAGCTTATTTTAAGTGAAGAGCATCCACTATCTAAGTTTTTAGGCAAGAAAAACTTGTAAATAACCAGAATATAATCTATTATGATAGAAGA
>CAJVPS010000296.1:0-28016 GCA_910591765.1 Ambispora leptoticha
GAAAATGGAGAATAATGAAAATCCGATCAAATGTGCGACATCAATAAATATCCGGTTCATTCTATTTATTTATTTGACAAATTGTTATACAAGAATATATATATGTACTCTATTGCTGCATGTTAGATTCCAGTGATTCTCGTATCTTTTCTATTGATAAGTCTTTACCACCGTCTACTCTCACCACCTTTTCTCGAGACTTCATTCCGGACATTATAGAAATATCTGTTTTCCGTGTTTGGAATACCTTTTATTTTAACCGGCCGGGAGGAAAAACAAATGAATAAAAAATTTTCTTTGTCTGAAAAAAAAAAACTAATAGCTAATAACAAAATGGATACCTGAGCTAAGAATGACACTATTTCCTTATTTGCTTCGCCATCTCTGGGCGGTGCTGCAATCTTTACGATGAAATCGAAAGATCATAAAATTATAATAATACTTCAAGAGAAGACAACTATTAAAAATCAATTGATAAAAATCAAATAGCATCTTAACTTGTACTCCGATATAATCCTCTGAGATATCGCTAACACGCGATTCTTTAGCTCCGGGCTTCACTAACAAAGAAATCTTTAAGCTTCCTTCGGATATTAATGATATTGGCCCCGAAGACATAGCATTACTAGAATCTTTTGTTTTTAGTTTCTTAGTGTCTGCGTTTCTCTCACCATCTCCTTCACTTGATTTTGATTTTTTACTTTTTGCCATTAAGACGCGTATTTGAAGTGTCGTCGTTCTAAATAATTACATAGATAATAGTCAAATGCAAAAATTTTTAAATTTTTGTGTTCGGTCCTTTCACATCATAATTTTGACCTTTTTGCAAATATCGTCATTAAAGTTCTAGAAATTAAAAAACCAGGACGATCATACATTATGTGTAGAAGTTAACTTTCATTAATTACATATTTATATTCTTTTTGATTTTGTGTAACAACCTAAAAAAGAGTAGTGTTTATCATAACTTTCGAAGTAGAGAGCTAACTTAACAGTCACCTAGGTCGTCGTCAAAATCTATACTCATTTCGACAGATCGTTGGTTTTGCAAGGTGGATCGTGTACCGATCGTTTCGTATACAAGTTTTGAATAGAGTAAAAAGTGGAAATGAGTCGAAAAAGAGCTGAATCTCTGAAATCAGCGTTACCTCTTCCTGTTGGAAGTAAACCTCAGGTACCGGACGACAGAAAGCCACTACACAACTACAAGGACAGGTTGTTACTAGATTTAATAGCTTTCTATTGTTGATCTTTGGAAGACAAATTAAAGCCTTTCAGAAAGTTAGAATCAAAACTTATTTTTGAAAAATTAATTTATAGCGGTATTGTTCTATTATCCCTCGCTCAATCGCGTCAAGCATGGACTTCTTCGATATTTACAAAGTTCTCACATAAGCAAGAAATCGAATATAAACCACATTTGCCGGAAAATACAAAACCGAATCCGACGATAACTTCGTTGGGAAAGTGTCATATCAATATAGGACCGCATACTTTTTATGATACAAGGATTTTAGAGGTGGTTTATGAGAAAGAGGAGCCACCTGCTCCTTCTGCACCAGCGCTGCAACAACTCCAAATAAATACCGATTCAGAGTCATCATCGTCGAAACCATCAGCTTCTTCAAAAGTTGCAGCAATAGCATCAACCTCTGCAACTTCAACAGGCTCTTTGGTACAAAACCCGGAGCAGCAGCAGAGACCAATACCACCATCAACCACGCCGATATCAATATGTCCGCAACCAATAGCTCCTAATGTACAATTACCACCGCAACCACAAGTGGTTATAGAACAAACACCACTTCCGCAAGTAACAACTACAAGTCCACGCAGTTCATCTTATTCGCGTGTTCGACCTGTTGCTCCCGCGACTAATTCACCGTCATCGTCATCTACAAGACCCGTGGCACCTTTGCCTGCTCCGCCTGCAACTACATCTACTACCCCTTATATTTCTACATTCTCATCTACTTTACCGTCAAACGTGGCGGCAACAGCGTCATCATCGACAACGATAACGACAAGTACCACATCATCTGTTACCAATGGAACTACTAATACTAATACTTCATCTAATCAAACTACAAATCTTCAACAAGCAACGCCACAGCTTACATCTTTTATGCAAACTGTCTTGCAATCAGTCAATCCAACTCAAATTCTTGCACTACAAGCACTCCTTCGACAACAGCAATCGGGTAGCCCGTTAAATTTGGAACAGCGTAATGCTCTTCTTCAACAATTGACCGCACTCCATCAACTATTAAGCTCCACTCAACATCTTCAATCACAAACCAATATTCCCGTATCACAGATACTCCAGTCGCCACAACCTATTGCGCCAACTACGCAAATCCAAACTCCAATAGCACCAGCAACAAACCCAATTCAAATGTCACGAACCCCGGCTCAAATTCAACCTAAAACTATGTTGGCACCTCAAGGGTCATCCTCCTCCTCTGCATCCTCATCAGCAAGAACATCAATTCTATTGCAACATTCTCGTTCCACCGCTCAATCATCTTCTATAAGACCTCAACGACAATTTGTCAGGCATGAAATTATATTCGAGTTTCGTGAGAATAAACATGATCGCTGGGTATTTCCGAAAGATGCGATACTTGAAGCCACATCATCAATGGCTCCATTTGAGGTATTGGGGATCATCATTTATTTATCCAAAGAAAGTTTGAATAAAAAGATACTGAATTTGGTAAATTATCTAAACAGATTATTGCTTCTTTCTATCTTACACCACACGAAGAAAAACCGTCACGTCAGAAACACCAAGCTGTAATTATGCAACTAACGCACGTATCACAAAATATATGGGATGCGTTGCGAAGGGCAACAAATGAAGCATCGTTAACTTACCAATCAATGCTTCCAAAGGTTATTGAACTTTCTTCGTTCAATATTACAAGTATTGAAATCATGGCCAAACTGAAAGAAAAATGGCTAGAAATAAATTATTAAATTTGAGAGTTTTCCTTTTTTTGTGTTGATTAGATAGCATATAACCCTCCACGTGTATATATGCATTATCGATTACCATGCGAATATCCTGATGAATTGTTGGAAGTAAGAATTCAAAGCACATATTAGGTGTAAACTCTTTTATCCTATACACTCAACTAAAATATATATATAGGCGATCGCGCAAAGAGTGTCTAAGCTTGATGGTACACTGCAAATGGAGACTGTACAACCACTTCCCAGAGAAAGAAAGCGGAAAGCCGACAAAGAAAAGGAAAAAGAAGAGGTTAAAGATAAAGAAAAAGATGATGACAAGAAGGATAAAGGAAAAGAGAGAGGAAACAACAGAAAAGGAAAAGAAAAGGAAATTGATATTGAAGAAGTTTTATCTGATGGGGTAAAAAGCTTGTATTGATGTATACACAAATTTAACAAATTTCTTTAACGATATTGATAATGCTTTTTGTAGCCTGAACCACGACAAACCAAGAAGGCTAAAATTCCTAAACCCTCCGAAGGTTAGTAAAGTCTCGATTTATTTCACCCAATATTATCGGATATTTTAAATTTATTATCAAATCGCGCGTTTTCACATGTTTAATTGAAACATAACTCTAGCTCCCGCTACATCATCAAAAGCTGGTTCATCTTCCCCGAAAAAGTCTAAATCAGTTCCAGAATTAACGACCGCCACTGAATCATCACACCACACATATAGCACAAGTTCTGCGAATAAGCGGTGTGCATATTGTGGATGCAAAAGTACCCCAATGTGGAGAAGAGGTCCTGATGGCGCTGGTAAGTCAGATAATTTGAAGTCTCCTAAATGAAAGTCACAAGTGATTGAAAATGAAAATATTAATGTTTTAAATTAGGAACTCTGTGCAATGCATGCGGCGTTAAATGGAAACAAGGCAAAATATTAAGTGGTACGAATACAACAACGCCCAGAAATCGAGGTGAAGCTGCTGCTACTACAACTACTACCCAAAGGGGAAAAAGGAAGTTATCCGTGTCGATAAAGAAATCTGGTACTTCTCACAGTGAAGAAGGAACTTTTACGGATGATGAAGACCAGAATGCTGGTAACAAGACGCAAAAGACTACTCGAAGGAGAATTTCTATTTCGAAAAAAGGGACAAATTCAAAAAGTATTATTATTTCTTTAAATCTTCTCTCTCTCTTCTCAATAAATTGTTCGCTAGACTTGAATATATTGGTCATTGCCGATGATTAGGTGCTGAATCTGCCATTCAAGCAGGTTCTTCGTCTATAGGTGGCAGCGGTACGATACTTGGTGGTGAATTAGCAGAGTCGCCAGGTGATTATTGATTATATAACAAAAAATAATAGTTAACCATTCCTAATTTTTATTATTATTATACTCATACACATAGACCCAACTTCACCTGGTATGTTTAGCTCTCCAATACGTTCTCCACAATATACTACAACATCAGCATCAGTAGCAACAGCAACAGCGATAGGGACTTCATCATCTAATAACACTACTATTACCACACCAAATCTTCCTCGTGTTACTACTAACACCACGATAGATGTTAACTCATCATTATCATCAGAATATCCAATCACCTTAAAGTTAATATCGATAGCATTTGGTCCAAACAACGCGACCTTCCATCACCCAAATTGCTCAGTCGAATTACACGAAAATTTAATCAAAATAAAATTAGAACGAGACGGTTATGAGAAAACTACCATTGATATCTGGAAAGAGAGTATCGAAGATATTGAGTGTGTTGTTGAGCAACCGGAGGTTAGTGCTGCTGCTACTGTGGCTGGTGCTCCGCCTCCTCAGTTGTTGTTGATTAAGGCATTGGTCACGCAGTATTTGACGCGGTATGTTTACGATTATTTTTTAAGTATAGTACCTTACATGAAAGTATTAAAGCTTTTGTTTGTTTATTGGGAAAACAGGTTCGACCGGGAATTACTAAATCCGGATCGAAATGAAACCCTAGTGATTCTGAAATGTTTGAATTCTACAACGATCCGAGTGGATAGTAATGACACTACAAATGTCGAAACTAAAGAATTGAAATCTGTTATTCAACAGTGGTTACAATAATAATAATTATGGATTCGATTTCGTGATATTATTATTTCACTAATAAAAATAGCCAGAGTACAGAATAGTTTGGTAATATTAATAATATAAAGGGGTTGGGGAAACAAGATTTTTAGAGTTGTTCGTTTATTGAAAAATTAAATCGACAATTCGAAAGATCTAAATAATAAAGTTATAAAATTAGCAAAAAAAAGAGAATTCTTTTAGGTATATATAATTCTTTTAGATATATATATATATATATATATATATTGTCATCGATCATAAAATATAAGAATAATTCTTCAACATCTATTTCAGTGGATTGACAGATTGAATTTATAGGATGTATAATCATCTCGAGTTGCATAACATATTATTTTGTTATTTATACGCACCATTAAAGCCAGAAATTTACTAGCGATTCCTAATATTCGAAGATTAGAAAACCACAATTAATATTATAAAATATAAAAAGCAAAAATCAAAATATTTTGTGTATGTTCAGAACTTCTTAGAGGTTTGATAATAAAACTTTCATTTCTATCTTTATGAGAGTTTGAAGACCCAAAAAATGATCAATAGAAGTTTTTTCATCATTTAATTAAAAGTTTGATTTTTTTATTGATAAAAATTCGAAGTACCTGATTACACACACTTTCTTGAAATATATCGTGTACAATTTTGAAAGTACTCGACCTTATTGTTAGGAAAATAAAAAATTTTTCACGCCAATTAGAAAAATCGTTCAAACGTGATTGTAAGACGATCTTTGTATATTGCAAGCCAACATTATTTTTAGCGTTCTATGAATATGACTCATGGCAAAATGTCTTTATAAAATTAATAAAAAATCTATAGTATTTATCAACGCGCTTAATAAACAATTTTTACACATAATAAAGGATAAGTAAAAACAAAAAGATAATAAATCATTATCACTGTATATCAATAACATAATTATTGGGACTCATTGGGCCTTCTTTTTGCCGTTTTGCTCACTCATCGACGGAGTTTTACGTAATTTAGCGTATTCGGTGATACGTTTTGATGCCTTGTCATTAGGATCGATATGAATAATTTCATCAGATTCAACGAAAGGATTTTCCGAATCTTCTACGATTCCATTGTCGTTTTTGTTGGGGTTATTAGAGGAGGAAGAGGCGTGCAATTTAGTGTAATCGTCGTCATCATCAGAATCTCGTTCTAATTGTTGATGGAAGGTAGCAAGAAGATTTCGTGGTTGAATTGGTCCTATTGGATCATTTGGATCATCGATATCATCGTAATAAGTTTTCGGGATGGGGAATCGAACCCCCTGAAATATATATGCCATTTGATGTTGCGCTTCATGAGCACGAATTTTATGAGGTGTCGAGTAATCAAAAGGAGGTGTGCTCAATGAGCTTTCACGGAGAACTCGTAACGGATCATCGTCATTTAAAAATGGATTATTTGGTGAATCGCGTTTTGGGGGAGTTGATGGTAAGCATTTTGAAGCAGTACTTGATGATGATAAATATTTTGACGCAACAGGAGTTGATGGAGGTTTTTGAGCAGTCTTTTCTCGCTTCTTGCGTTTCTCATTTTCTAAAGAATCATCCGAAGCGTTAGAGTCCGTTCGGCTTTCGCTTGAATAATCGAGTTCCTCTGTTCGTTTTCTCTTGACTGGCACTTTTTTCTCTCTCTGTTCTTGTTTACCTTTAACAGATTTTTTGATTTTTTTACGAACGTTTGTATTGGTTGTGTTATCTTCCTCCCCATTTTCCAAAAAAGATCCTTTTCTCTTATGGTTATCAGATTTTGTGGCACTTGGATTGACGACTACTTCTGCGTTTGTTGGGGAGTTGCTTTCAGAAGGGACTTCAACTCGAGTCGATTTCTCTTGGGTGATGAACTTGGTTGTTTTATTTGATGAATCCTGGATCATTGTTAATTTGGCACCACCTTCCAAAGACGTAATAAATCGATTATCCTTGTCATCTACTGTCTTGTCATTTACTGTCTTGTCATTTACTGTCTTATCGTTTACTGTTTTATCGTTTACTGTTTCATCGTTTACTGTTGCTGTTGCTGCTGCGGCTGCTGCTGTTGTTGCTGTTGTGGCTGTTGCTGTTGTTGCCGTTTCTATTGTTGCTGTCACTGTTTTTGCTGTCACTGTTGTTGCTGTAGTTGCTGTTGCTGCTGTCGTTGCTGTTGTGGCTGTCATTGTTGCAACTGTTGTTGCAAAAGAAGAGGTTCTTTCTAAAGACAACTGCGACGATGAACTAGTGGTTTTTTTTTGAGCTAATGTATCAGTTGTTGTTATTTTCGTCATCCTGTTATTATCACTTTGTTGTTGTTCTACAATACGAGAACTGTTATCCATGTCTTTGGATTTCATTTTCTTTTTTATAGAGAGAGATTTTTTTGAATTGTTCGTTATTTTTTGATGATATCAGGTAAAAAAGACGCGTAAATATAAATCTGTGCCCAACAAAGAATCACGTGATTAAGATGGCGTATGCAAAATGTGCCACATAACTTATCAATAACACGTAAATTTCAACATGATTGTAGATCAGTATATACCCAAAATATAGTACCATCCATTATTAAGACCCGAATACTATTCAGGTTTAATTTTTGCCAATTCTTGATTAGAACCTTTCTATTATACAATATCTATAATATATATAATATAATACTATCCGAATAAAGTACCCCCCCCCCCCTCTCTATTTAAAATTTCCTGTTTTAATTGAATTTTTGTTCAATTTAGATACCGAAATTACGATAAACACTTAAAAATTACTTTATTTAATATACTCAGTTTCTGATCAGATGATAATTATCCAATAAGAATGTGTGAGCTGGCAACTAATAATATTTAGAAATGGGAAAACGGCTACATATAAATTACGCATCAAATCAAAATCTGATTTTTGCCATTGTGATATACCAAGATGAAATTTACTATATATTCTGGAACCAATTTTAGGGTTTAATTAACGTTGTTATATCAAGAATCATTATATCGATATTTTACAGCACACACACGGATCATCTAGTTTCTCTCTGGATCATATATTATCTTCTAAGATGAATACTAGCGATGCGAATAGAAATTGATAAAGATCCCACCAATTGAAGAAATTGATTCATTTGATGGTGAAAATTAATTCACAAGAATTTATTCGATTATATATATATTATATTATCTTGTTATATGTAAGAAAAATATTATGCAAAGATAAAAAGCTTGTATCGCATCACTGATACATAAAGTCCAATATTCGTAAATTAAGTCCCAAAATTCAGTTCCAGTTCAAGGGATCTGTGCTCTTGGACTAGAACGGATTGGACCAAACATAGTGTGATTCTTGGACAACGCATTGAATTTGTCAAAGTTAAAATCGACTAAAAAAAACCTATGGCTTTATGATAAGGATCAACATTCGAATTTTCATCGTACTTGCACAAGTTATTTTCGAAGCGAAAATGATAGGCTTCGTGATAGCAAATGAATCCTAAATCTTTCATCTAAACTTTGTTACATTGTTATAATATACACGCACCCAAATTATATCCGATAATCATTCACTAAACAAATATCAAAAATAAAGAAATGTATTTTATTAATATTAATAAAATCGATTTCTTCTGAACTATAGTATATTTCAATTTTTTGAAGGCATTTGAAATTTGAAATCAAATAAATAAAAATTTGAAAACTTCAAAAACTGCCGAGCCAATTACAACAAAAACAATGATTCCCAAGGCGACATATCCGACTGGATATTTATCTGCTTTATCCTTCCGCTATTTGATTTGGTTTCATAGAGAGATTAGTTAATACAAGTTCTTTGATAAAAGTTCAAACAGAAAAATAATCTGAAATAAAAAGTCACATATTTTTTGGAAAATACAAAACACCACTTACTATGGACGGCTTCACATTCCCGCGTTTGTTAATATTAGAAGCGTATGCCTGGTTTCTGGCACGAATTGTATGTGTGTTTGAAACAGGCTTTTCAATTTTTTTTTTGTAAATGTGAAACGTGATGAGATGAATGGGTAAAGCGAACTTTTTCTGCCAATAATAAAAATAAAAATACCTACCATTCTAAATGATTCAACTTAATAATATAAAAAAAGAAAGAATAAGGTTGTTTGAATTTTTTTTTACTTTATTTCAACTCTGTCAAAGGTTGATTTTATAAAGTCGATAAAATGATAAATGATAAATAATACGTGGCTTTTTCTAATTTTATTTTCTGCAACAAGCGAAGCTCGTGACGTTACACGAGCATTTTATTTCTCATGAGTACATGTTTTTTACTTTTGAAGAGACAGAACAATAGAAGCTTTTACTGTGATGAAATTTACTTATATTAATTTGTTTAGTTCTTTTAAAATCTTAAGTATTTGTTTATACGTATCGATATATGATAAATGGCTAGAGTTATTTGCACAATTCACTTTCATACAATGAAACTCTCAAAGTCAACAATAAGCCCATATACATATAAATCATGCAAAATTTCGTTAATAAGCATCTGGATTGCATTGGTTATTGATTAATTATTTTAATTATCAGCCACTTTACAATCAAATAGTCCGCATTGGTCCAGTGGCTAGGATTTCGCGCTTTCACCGCGACGGCCGGGGTTCGATTCCCCGATGCGGAATAAGATTTTATTTGAGGATTTTTGTAGATTATTTTATTTACCGAGAATTATAAGGATGCACCATCTCAAAAAAAAAGCTATAAATTATGGTTCCAATCAAATTCACAAAGAAAAAATAGTGGTAACAATAGTAATAGTAATATTACAAAATCTGTTTAGTGTTTAGTAGTTAGCAATTAGATTTCTATTGTGTGTCGAAGTATTAGGTATTAGATGATGACAAATAAAAAAGTATTGACATTATTGGTGGTATGATTGTGTGTGTGTATATGAAAAT
This sequence comes from Ambispora leptoticha, assembly GCA_910591765.1. NCBI lineage: Eukaryota > Fungi > Glomeromycota > Glomeromycetes > Archaeosporales > Ambisporaceae > Ambispora > Ambispora leptoticha. The sequence continues at coordinate 9,998 of CAJVPS010000296.1, forward strand.
CGAAATTAATTAAATTTTTAGGAATAAAAATTATGGAAAGATGATGGTAATGAAGATGATTAAGAGGAAGGAAGAGAAGGAAGAGCGGCACATTATTATTATTACTGTCATTTAAAATTATAAATATTTAAACGTCCCAAAAAATTAATTGATTGATTGTTTGTGTCACTATTCTCATAAATAATAAAGATCGCATTTCTTCTTCCTCATCCCTTCTTCTGTTCTGCTCTTTTCTTTTTGTGCCATCCATCAACTTTTTTCGATACGAGATCTTCTGTCTAACGAAGAATTCGTCTTATAATTACATTTTTTTTGTTGCTTCTTTCATTGATTGATGCACCCATCCCCATAAAGTACGTAGTAGTAAAATATCTAATCTATCTACATTTCCTCCTTCAATCCATCATTCTAAGATTTTTTATCTATCAAACGAAATTTATATAGTTGTAGAGAAAAACGAAGTTGCTGACAAAGATGATAGCATATATGGCAATAGTGCAGCTTATCAATGGCCAGCAGTACTAGTGCTATTACCACTACTAATACCACTGCTAGTACCACCGCTAGTACCACCGTTATTCTTATTTTGGTTTGGCCGAATGACGAACCAATATATTGCTGCGGCTGCAATTATCAATATAATGATGAAGATCAAGAGACACCACCATTTTTTCTATAATAATGAAAAGGATAATTAATAAAAACGAAAATTATGAATCCATTAATATATTATATAAAAAAAACTTACTCTTCGTGCAGATCTTGCATGATTCAAGGCTGTTTCCACATGAGTAACTCCCTGTTCCATATCCGTAGTTATCTGATTTGCATGATTCTCAATTTGCTCAATTTGTTGATCTTGAACTTCGACCATAATTTGCATCTCTTGGAAAAGATTTGCAAGTTCCTTTTGTCACAAACCAAAAAAAAAGAAAAAGAAAAATAATCAGCGGTGTAAAAACGGAAACGGTTCATCTTACGTGATAGCACAGCAACTTGAAAGACTAAACTTACTTCGATAGTTTTCTCAATCTTTTTTATTTCATCATGACGTTCTTGCACTTCCCGAAGTGCTTCACGGGCTGCACCATAACGAGTAGACTGCATCAACTAAAAGAAAAAAAGATTAATATTTAACAAATTGTATCTGAAAAAAGATGGCAGGCAAGTTATTTATACGCTACCGATTGCGCAAATATTTGACCGCCTTCATCATTATCTAAAGCTTGATCAATTTCATCTTGAGTCGCGCTGGGCTTGACTATAATTTTTATTTATCATATACGTGAAAATATTAGCACGTGAACGATAAGATCCATGTGTATCTGAAATACAAAAAATTATAATTAAACCGCCAACATACCAATTTTGTATTGTCGTTCCATTCGTTGCCTATATTTTTGACGATTTTGATATTCCGTTTGTTGATAATTTTGTAATGTGTCTAGGAATTTTTTTCGTAAGTTGGCGACCTAAATTAAACCAGATTTATATATAATAATAATGATCATAAGAAAACCTCCCTATAAACAAATAAATTTTAGTTATAGTACACAATTTTAGAATTACCTGCGCTCTCCGTACGTCAAGATCACCGGTATTTGGTGGCAATTTGATGTTCATCGCCTCTATGGTTCGAATCTTATTTTTCACCTGTTGCCCGAGGTTTCGTGTTTGTATTGTCAGATTCTCGAGTTGATCTTTAATTGAAGCGTCTTCATTTATCGTGGCTAGAGATCTCCCGTGTAATTCCTCGATTGCATTAACATTGGCCTGCATTTGACGAATCGCTTCTTGGATTGAAGAGACCTTTGAAAAATCGATGAATGTTTTCCAAATAGATATCAGATATCATTACACGAAGACTAATAGCAGCTCCATCATGAATATACGTGTGTATGTATGAATTACCTCGTCGAAAAATGAATTTACAGTTTGATTAACTGGTGTCATCTCAACATCTGGTTGTGAATATCCTTGATTATTCATTCCACCACCACCATATCCTTGGTTGTTATATTGTCCATATTGATTGCCTCCTTGTGGTGGATACCCACCTTGACTACTAACAGATAAGTTAATTAATGAAAATTCCCCCATGGAAAATTGAATGTGCTCGCAAATTTAACATACTTGAATTGGTTTCCATAGCCAATATCGTTAGGAACCTAATAATATTCAACAAGCTACACGTCAAGTAATATCAGGCTCACAAAAAACTAAAATTGCAGCAAATCATAATCATAATCTTTGCATAGTTGGAAAAAATAAAAAAAAAATACCCGCAAAGCGTTTGTTCGGTCTCTGCTCATCGTTTTTCTATAAATTTCTAGTCAGGCCTTTAGGATGTGATTTTTTCAAAGCAATTCCCGCAAATTTATCTTTTTTCTCGGATAGTGTTGTAAATTGCGAAATACAGATGATTATTATGGTTTATTGTTGAATCTAGGGTAAAGTAAAGTAAAAAAAAAAAAAGGGACAAAAGACCGAGAAAAGAGAGTGAAAGGAAAGTAAAAGAGTGGTTATACAACGGGAAAGGTGAAAAAAATAATAACAGGAGTGTTTTTTGTTGGGCGTTTATTCCCTTGTGGAAAATTGTACCAACACAATTTTAATATATTTAATTTGCTAATATTAGTAATGTCCAATGACTACTATTTTTATGTTCGTGTGCACTATTATATTCCCCTTTTTGGATTATAAATTCGGAACACAGGATAATTTTAAATTAATGTCTTACAAAAATAAAAAAAACCAATTACACGGATGGAAATGCTATTACCGATCCCCCTTGATCCATCCGGAGGTCGGCTGGCGAATCACAGCACCTTGACCGGAATGGGTTAATTGGTTAAAGCACAACAAAAACCGATAACCGATACTTTACAACTCTAAAAAAAATATTATGCGATGATACGATAGTCACTCCTGATATAATGAATGGTTTGTCAAAAATTCACTGTATCATGCACGAGTTTATTAATAAATTCATTACAAATATCCAAAGTATTCACTACATAGTGAGTTCACTACTATTCTAATCAATTTAGGACAAAGAACACGTAAATAGCATAACAATAAATTTACATATATTCTCATTGTCGATATAAAAATAACTTGTTTTGTTGAATAATGGGAGTAAGCCACGCAGAATAGACAACAAGTATGACATATATAAAAATTCTCAGGAAGACAATTTACTTAACCTTTTAATCTCGATTATTGCTCTTTTATTATCTACATTTTTTGCTCATAAATTAATTTGCTTTTTAGTCATTAAATTAATAAACATATTAATAAAAGTTTTTCTATGTGTGATTTTCAGCTGTGTCATAAATACCCTTCTTTTTGTTTTATTTATTTAAACCGGGATGATCATTCGATAATTTTATCTCAACGCGCAACATTCCAATTTGAACAAAACAGGACCATTCGATTTAGCTAATATAGACGAATCTTAATATCAAGTTTTCGGTTTGCGGTAACCTGGACTCTGGTTAGGGGGATCACCGTTGTTAAAATGTTCGAGAGAATCATTTTAATAAAACGTGACCTCCGGATTTTCGTTAACGTAATTTTTCAGGGCTCACTCCTATTATTTATTATTCAAATAAATACAGAAGCACTCTGTGTTTCTCTTAGAGAAACCTGGGATGAATGCTTCCTATCCAGGAATTTTGCTAGGCATGTGGATTTGAACTTAGAATTATCCTTGCAGTATAGTATGACTATTCAGTTAAACTTCGAGAAACTTATGCCGCTCTGAGCAATTCCACTCTTGGTACGCAATCGTGGAAACATGTATTTTGTCAATGTGAGTTCCAATATTTCATAGAATTCTTATGAATTCCAGGTTTTATGTCTAATAATAATAAACACGAAATTAAACATATTCGTGGAAATTATTTCATGCAATATAACTTTATTATATATATTAATTTTACTTAATTTAAAATGGATTAACATGCTGCTAAAAAACAAATAGATGCCAAGAGACAATGATTAATTCTTCAACTTTCGTAAAATTTTATAGTACTATAGCTCATCCCAGAAACCATCCCTTGATGAAAATCTTTCTTGCTGGATCCAGTCAGCAACGGCCGGCCATAAGGTGAAGAAGAAGGACAAGGTGTTCATCTGTTGGATCAAAAGTGGATGATTTGCGAATTCGAACAATTTTTGTTCTTTTAAGTTCTTTCAAGTAGCCTACAAGGTCTTTGTCAAAAGGTATGTATTATATGGAAGTAATTCGCTTCTAGCGTAGAATGAGTGACAATGACCTTAGGTTTACTTCTTGTAAAACCGTTCTTGCAGAAATTTATAAACGCCCTGCATTATGGTTGATTACTGTGAATGGACCCTTTTTTTAAAAAAGATAATTGTTAAGGTTGTGCAAATCGTGTAAATGACCATATATCTATGAACTAAGAAAATAACATGGCATTCATTTGGGGACATTTTGAATTGATTTATTCAGTAAATCATTGGTTTATAGATTCATAATGGAGTAACACAATAAGAAATCGTTTGTATCACACACAATATTGATTGAAATATTTCGTTTTTTTAACTTTATTATGGTTTCATATAAATGCGGTTTGGTATATGTTACTCAATTAGTGTTAGCGTCTAATTTAGTGTCAAAAACAAAAAAAAAAGTATATGACATATATGTATATACTACACGGAAATTAGAGCCGAAAACGGGAATTTTGAATTAGTAATCTAGACTAACCTTTAAACAGTAAAAATTTTTTATGGAATTTTTCCAGGTCAACCCTTGTAAATGCGACATCGTAAGGGAAAATTTCATAATTGTTTTGATTTGGTCAATTGTCATATTAACAGGTGAGGTTTGACTGTATATCCCAAACAAACTCGATAAAAAAAGATATATAGAAAATGTTGTCACTCTTTCCTCGGCAAAAGCCTTTAAGCATATGTTGCAATTTAGCTGTGTCTCTATCGAATTTTGTTTCAAAAGGTCTTAAAGTTCGAGCAGTTAATAATAATAATAACAATACTTTTCGAAAGAATACTATTCGTTTCAAGTCGGATGTTGCTTTGTCAAATGAATCTTGTGTTGAAAGCGGACCACTAAATGGAATACGTGTTCTTGATCTTACACGTATATTGGGTATTTGTTGAAGACGAATTTACGCATGTTTCAGTATAACTTGGCATTAATTAAGCATATCAATTGAATTAAATGTGCAGCTGGCCCTTATTGCACTATGCTTTTAGGGGACCTCGGGTAAATAATACATCTTATATGCATCAATTCCTTTTTAGCTTGCTCATTCTATATCTGTGATAAACAACATATTGAAGTGCTGAAGTAATAAAAGTTGAGAATCCACTTTATGGAGACGATACACGTACTTGGGGGCCTCCTTGGGCGCAAAATAAAGATCCGACAGACAACACCACTCCCGAGAGTGCATATTTTCTTGCTATAAACCGTAATAAAAAATCCATAACCGTAAATTTCAAATCGGCCGATGGGATAGAGTTGATAAAAAAAATCGCGGCAAAAAGTGATGTGTTGGTGGAAAATTATATACCAGGGAAATTAGAGGAATTAGGGCTGGGATGGAAAGAATTGAGCAGAATTAACCCAAGATTGATTTACACCTCTATTACTGGTCTGTCTTTTTTATTGGATTTTTTAGAGCTGAGTTCATTATAAGGAATAAAATGAAATGGTTTGTTTATTAATGTTTGTAGGATATGGACATACCGGACCTTATGCCCAACGACCCGGTTACGATGTTATGGTAGAAGTAAGTTTGTTAATGATGATTATCTCGGAATTTAGTAATTATCAATTTAATGATGAGTTTTTTTATCAAATAGGCTGAAGGGGGATTAATGTATATTACGGGTGAAGAAAAAGGCAGGCCAGTAAAAGTAGGCGTTGCAATTACTGGTAATCTCAATATATCTGTATTTTAATTTATTCATATATTATTATTTTCCTAATCAAAAATATATATATATATATATATATATATATTTATCCTTTGCAGATTTGACAACTGGTAAAAACGCACCGATAAAGATGAATATTATTTTTTGTAAATTCCGTATTTATATTATTAATCATCTCAAGCTTTAGCGGCATTTTCTCAAAAAAAGGATTATATGCTCACAGTGCGATAATTGCGTCCCTATTCGCACGAACACGTACAAACAAGGGTGAATTCATTGACTGCGCACTACTTGACTGCCAAACAGCTTCTCTGGCCAATATTGCAAGCAATTATCTGATCAGCGGACAAGAAGCCAAACGTATGGGCACCGCACACCCATCTATTGTCCCCTATCAAGTGCTAACCACCAAAAACGGGTATTTGATGATCGGTGCCGGTAATCAGCGACAATTCAAGATACTGTGCATGTCAATAGGAATGCCCGAGTTATTTGATGATGCGAGGTTCCGGTCTAATCCCGATCGTGTACAGAATCGTGATGAGTTGATTGCTATTTTGGAGGAAAGGTTTAGGCAAGAAAGTACGGAATATTGGCTGAAAGTATTGGAGGATAAGGAGATTCCATTTGCCCCTATTAATAACATCGAACAGTCGTTTAAGCATCCGCAGGTTATTGCTAGAGAAATGATTCAGAAGGTGGAGCATCCAAAAGCTGGCGTTGTACAGTTGTTAGGTAATTTAAGTATTGATAATTATGATAATTTATTATTTAATATTAATCTAAAATGAATGTAGGCATCCCTGTGAAATATGCTAGGAACAAACCGAGTATTAGATTGCCACCACCAACTCTCGGACAGCACACCAAGCAAATTTTAACTGAATTATTAGAATATTCTGATCAAGAAATAGAAATTTTGAAGGCAAAAAATGTAATTTAAATTATAAATAAAAGGCAGCTATTTTGAAGATATTAACATAATACACGAGCATCGTTATTCGAACATTTTAGAATATTGTTGATTTTTCAAATCATACTTGGTCTGGTCTTGAATAAATATTTTTTTCGTATAATTGCTTTTGATATTAAATTTGTTGATAGTCGAGTGTTGGTGGTGGAGGAGTTGGTATTTATTTCGTGTGATGGTGTCGTTGTACTGATTGATGGTTCAGTTAACAATAACCACGGCTTTTCTAGTTTTACTAAACGACCTTCACAGCGATATGCGCCAAAATATAAAATTGGCGTATCAAAGTTCTGTATATATATATATATATATATAAATAAGATACTGGCTATCAGTTTATCATCAAATCATTATCATCAAATCATTATCATCAAATCATTATCCTCAATTCAAGGAACTTACTTCTCCTTCGAATTTCAAATCTCCTACGACAAATTTCTCATTCTTCTTTTGTATATTCTCTTCAAAGTTCATTAGTTCACCTTGCAATTCTATTAGCACAACTTCCTCCCCCTCATTTACAGTAGTAATGGTTGAGGTCGTCGTAGTTGCGTCTATACCTAAACTAAGGTTTTCAAGTTCCCGAGGTGGGGTAGCTGGGTTATTCTGGCATTTGATAGTAATGGGAACATATATTTTAACCATCATTACATGTACTTTTTTTATTTTGACGCGAAAACGCGACTTTATAGATGTTGCATGAAATTATCTCTACGTGTAACGCAGCGGACCAATCATCATAAGACATACATTTTTCATTTCCGACGCGCGTCAGAGTGGCTCAATTATAAAGTTGCGCGTATGCATATATAAATTTAATTACGAAACGAACTTTTTATCGAGTCTGTTATAATAAAGACAATTGATCCTCGGTAAAAGGCATTCTTTTTAACGATCAGCCGATCCGTTCGAACTTTTGCGTGCCGAGGATTATAAGGTCACTTACCAATCTTATAAAATTGTTCAACATATCCTGCACCATCTAAGCTGTATGCAAGAAAAAGAAATTTTATCAGAAATTTTTTTAATCATAGTATCGAGATTTGAAATATTCTTTATCGATAAGGTTCAAGTTTTTCATATCTTACAAGTTCTCTTTGATGGATTCAATAAACTAATAAATAGAAATTTTATTTATTGCAAAAATGCCGTCATAATATCATCTTTTACAATGTTGTCATGTTATTGGAAAAACTGACTACTCTGAAGATTTATAATGGATATGCTGTTTAAACATTGAATTTTGTATGATGATAAATTACAACACATACCAAAGAATCATGAAATAAGTGCCCAAAATAAATCTTTGCCCATTGCAATACAATTCTGTTATCCAGTTCGGAATCACATGATGTTTGTTCGTCATGACTGGGGAAAGGTTAAATTTGGCCAAAATTAAGGTAAAATTTGGCATAATTTCCGCAGAACAGGTCACGAGAGAAATAAAGATGAAAAAATTTTGTCATTTTAGTCTTTCATTACCACCCATAAGTGAGTATTGATTTTTTGGTATTTTTGTTTTTTTTTTTTAGTTTATAAGACAATCGAAAGCACCTACTGGTTAAGTGATTATGAATTTATACAAATTGGGGAAGGAAAAGAATTCCGTAAATCCATTAAAATAATCAAAACTCCTTTTCACAATTTCGATATCAGAGACGCATTAAAAATTAAAATGGTGAGATACTCGACTACCCCACAAAATAGTGACAAATGTATGTAATATATGGATAAGAATCTCAATTTTCATCCAACTCATCAATTAATCTTTATGACGATAATTTTATCATAGCCGCCAAAACTCGTGGAGCCTATCTGCGTGTACACTTCAAGAATACACGTGAAGCTGCCAAATCGATTTCCGGCAGAAAATTACTTAACGCTATAAAGTATCTTGAGGATGTGAAAGCTCATAAACAAGCTGTGCCGTTTAGACGCTTCAATGGTGGTGTTGGTCGATGTGCTCAGGCTAAGGCTTTTGGAGCCACTCAAGGTTAATATATAATAAAATGGATATTGATTTGTTTAATATATTCAACTTATTTAATGAGATGAGATAGGTCGTTGGCCGGAAAAGAGTGCCGACTTCTTATTGGGCCTATTGAAAAATGCTCAGAGTAATGCTGAGGTAAATTAGAACTATTTATATATTCAATTTTTTAATTCCAGAAAAAAAAACATTTTTATTTTAATTTTCTTAATCCTATCCTATATAATAAAGCTTAAACATTTGGATGTGGAGAATTTAGTTATAAGTCATATTCAAGTCAATCGAGCACCAAAACAAAGAAGAAGAACTTATCGCGCTCATGGTGTAGGTATTCTTATCATTCTATTTTCTCATTTTATTTACGAATACAATTTGTTTATTGTTTATATTTTACCGTTAGCGTATTAACCCGTACATGAGCAGTCCATGTCACATTGAAATTATTGTCTCAGAAGAAGAGACAAAAGTGAAACGTGAGGACGACTCTAAGAAAGTGCAACGTCTCAATCGTAGACAAGTTGCACGACAAAGATTAATTGATTCTCATAGTGCAAATTAAAGTTTCGGTGATTGAATCATAATAAATAAATAGAAGGAAATAAATTTATTATGGGTGAAAAAATACCGCTTATCTTACGCTGAAAAGTGATTTCTCTATTTATTAAAGAAAATTTTATAAGAGGGAAAATCGTCTAAGAATATCCTTAAATAAATAAATAAATAACTATTTAAAAAAAGTAGTTCTATAATAAAATGATCGTGTAAATTATCTATTATGAGTACTTAGCCATTTTGAAATATCGTCAGGAATTGGTTTTTTTAAAAAGTTTAAACGGGCAGCTAATTTTCTATATGCTTGAGGATGTCCCTTATCGTGTGCTCTTCTCATCCATACTATTCCCTCGTCAAGATTTTCTGGAAGACCATGGGCACCATTAATTAATAGGTCTCCATAGTTGTACATCGCATTTCGATTACCATTCTGAGCTGATTTCCTCAGATTTTCAATTGCAATCCGATCATTATTCGAATTTTTCTCAACGCCTTCACCACATAGTAGCGCAACACCGTATCTGAACTGTGCATCAGCAATTCCCTTTTCTGCAGAACGACGAAAATATTCGACTGCCAGTTCTTTGTTTTGAGGTACACCGCGATCACCGGCAATCAAGTAATAACCGACATAAAATTCCGCGATAGGATCACCCTGTTCTGCGAAACTTTTAAAGATAGGCCAAGCTTGTGCATATTCTTTTTGTTGATGAAGCTTTTTTGCGTATGATACATCGACTGTTCGGGGATCAATATCAGTTTGTTGAAATTTTTTTGCTGTCTGGGAACCAATTTGAAGTAAATCGATTCTTATTTGTCTCGAATCTTCGTCTTCAGGAGGTATTTCTCTAATTGGTAAGGAAATTTGAGTTGATGATGATGATGATGATGGTGGTGGTGGTGGTGATGTTGATAGATTAGATGACTCCGAGATATTTTGAATGCTGGTATAAGAACTATGTCGTGATCCCATTAACGTTGCTTCGGAAGAAAAAGAAAAAGACTGTCGATCAAACGATGATCCTCTAAGATGTCGCATGGAATTTACTTGTTTATTAAGGTTATTCAATTCTTTGAACATAGTCCAAGCTGTCGGTCTTTTTATCGGTTTATCTTTCCATCCTTTTTGCATCATTTTTTCGAATGATGTTGGTGTACCTTCTATAAGTGGCGGTCGAGTTCCTGACACGACCGCATCAATTAATTTATTTATTGTTGTATACTCTTGGAAAGGCGTTTCCTGGGATGCAAGCTCCCATAAAACAATCGAGAAACTATATATGACATCAATAAAAATTGATATTTAAATTAATATTCATATGAATTCATTTAATAATAAGCATACCTATATATATCACATTGTTTAGTGTAAGGTACTTTATGTCCGCGAAGCTTTTCTGGAGCTAACCACCTATATAAAAATCAAAATTATTATTTTAGAAAAAACTAAGACATATACGAATGAAAAGTTAACAATTGTTTACTTGTATTGATTAGCGAGATCTTTAAAATGATTTGAATTTAAGGAGGCATCAGCCTCCTTACGACTTGAGCTGAAGTTGCTGAGTTTTGCGACTAAATTCTCAGTCAATAATATATTGTGGCTAAAAATTTTTAAAATGCAGAAAAATTTAATTAAATAAATTTTGAAGTTATTAAAAAAACAATGAGAATAATAATGATAATTACCTTCTAATATCGTGGTGCAAAATATCGAATGTATGGCAAAATACCAATCCATTCGCAACTTCCGAGGCGATTCTGATTTTGAATGACCAAGGAAGGCCAGGATTATTTTTCAGATAGTTATTTAAATCTCCGACCTCGGCCCATTCCGAGATAATATACAAACGTCCATCGCGTTGCATTGTTCCATGACTAATATATTTTTTAATGAATAATAAAAATCAATAATAAATAAAGGGAGAACTTTTAAAGTAAATAAGGTTATAGTTTACATACAATCTGATTATATATTCACAATCCTTTAACTCAGTAAGAATCGCCACTTGTCTTTCAATAGTCTCTGGTTTTTCATTCAATGCAGCAATATCACCAATTTCTTTTTGAGCCACATCTCTAGCAATATACCGCATTTTTCGGACTTGGCCACGTGTGTTTCCGAGAGGATTACGTCGAGGACTTTTATATTTAATACTATTAACACTATTTTCTTCTTCTTCGTCTTCCGTATCCTCTTCCTCGTCCTCGTCCTCCTCCTCCTCATCAATTTCTGTTAAATGCCTGCAATCTATTCGTGTATGGTGCAAATTCGATGGAACGTGTTGTGAATTGTGTATGTTGTTAACGGCATCATGTATGGCATTCATTTTTTCATCCAATGCTTGAACTTTGGTGACTACACTTTCTCCCCTGTCGAAAATATTTTTCATGGCAGCTTCAATTGTTGCATATGTTGCTTTGCTTTCTTCCCTGAATATTTTCGAGTCCTCCTCCATGTCTTGACGAGTTCGCACAATTTGTTCCAGTCCCAGCTGGGCGATTGCGGTGTTTAGATTCTGAGTCAAATCAGCAAATTTCCATTCTATCTATTGTTATTTATAATTTATAATTTAATTATCAAACGCTTTCCACTAAATCATCGAAGCAATTATGAGAATTATAAGGATGCTAGTATTGATAATGTTTACCTCTTTAGCTGATATCAGTTTCAAAAACCAGTTAGTATCACTTATTTTAATTATAAAAGATTTAGACTCCACGAGTGCATCTTTATACTTTTGTAAAGCAAGATAACTGTCGTTCCCAATTTGAACCCCACGAACTTTCCTCTCAAGAGTTTGGTTTGCCACAACTATATGATCCTTCAGCCTACGACACGTTTTCGTATTGTGCTCTGCTCTCTCGACAAGGTCGATAATTTCACGAACTAGTACACTACAAGTTTGAACAATTGGACCGACTTCGGAAACAGCAGCTACGAAGGTAACGAACTGCTGAATACCATCGACTTCTAAGCGAATATTTGAATTGGGCCCATTATGGTCAGGTAAAATGTCTTGTAATTCTTCTTTAACCGAATCCTTTGTTTTCCTGACACTCATTTTTAATCCTTCAGTAGTAACCGAATACCCTGCTTTCTTGACACTCATTTTATCAAAGGGGAAGAGGAAACTTTTACAATGCTCTTCGGAAAAATCAATGCTAGATATTTCGCGTTCAATGTTCATCCATTTATAGTTAGTCGTGTTTGTAAAAGAGATACAAAATAGGAAACTGCATAAAGAGTTTAAGAAGTAGGTTTGATTTATTTGTAAAGAAAAAAATCAGAGTATTTAAACATGATACATTAAATTAGCATTAAAAGAGTGATAAGAATAAAATACGACTTGAAAAAGCTTGAATGATTATTATCCTCCACAGCATCCGCCACATGGTGGTGCTGCCTCTAATAAAAACAAAGTTAAAAAAAGAGATAATCGAGGATGAATAATAGATTTCAAAATAATCAAACATAAATAAACTTAAGAATAAACTTGCCAAAATGTTTTATGTTTGGTCTATTAATAATGTTTCTCCTGTTACCGCCACCGCCGCTGCTATCACCTCTGTTATCGGAAGGACGCCCTGCATTTATAATGTTATCAGCGGCTTGTGGCTATTTTGCAAGAAATAATTATAATTTAGCGTCGTCGTATTTGAATGAAGAAAAAAAATTGCAAGAAAAAGGAGAATTTAGGAAAATAAAAAAACTTGTAGTTACCGAGACTAACGTTTGCACGAAATAAACAAAAAACTGTATTACACCCCAAAAAGTGGTGTTGATAAATCCAAAAATGCCAGCATTTTTTTCTTGGACAGTGCCGTCTTTTTAAATCAAATGCAAACGTTTAATGAAAAGATCGATAATCTCACACGGGTAAAATGACTCGTTAACTACAAACAAGAGCACTTTTCAAGGAGGGAAAAAGAGTAAACGACATTTATTTACCTTTAGCAACGTACTTTGCCATGTCTCAAAATCAAATCGGAAATCGGAAAGTATTTGCAAATATGAAAATTAGCTTGCTGTCTATTATTTATATTCATGTGATCAAAATGCTAATTACGTATCAATTATAAAATGCAATAATGACACGTATAAAACGTGACTCATTGATCGACCAATCAAATTTGATTTAACGATCAACAGATCATGTCAAAAAAAGGAGACCGATTGTTTGTAGAAAATGGTTTAGCTTCATCGTATGCGTATGCTCACGGGATAAGGGATACCGCACCATATAAAAATAAAAATTTCCATTAGTTTAGATTATGTACATTTTATTTTTATCAATAGAAGGAATAAGATGGCAGGAATCGCAACTAAATTCCTTGTGGGTGGTATGCTCTTAAGTGGAGTCTGCAATACGATATTAAACAAACTCCAAGATATGCAATGTGTAAATAATTGTGATAACCCAGACCCAAAGAAACGAGAATATTTTGAACAACCAGTCTGGCAAACACTAAACATGTTCATTGGGGAGACTATGTGTTTTGTCTTGGTGTATGTTCTCCTATTTAAGGAACGGTATAGTAATGATAATAATGATAATAATAAACAAACTAGCAATTACGTGCCAATAGAAAGTGAGGGAGAAGAAGAGTCATCATCTAGAATAAAGATTGATGAAGAAGTTTCTGGAACAACCGAAGAATTAACTGGATGGAAAGTTTTGTTGTTTTGGCTTCCGACAATGGCTGACATCTTGGGAACTACTGTATTAAATTTTTTTTTGTTTTACATCTTCAATTTTTCGCTATCTTTTGTTGGTACATTATAAATTTTTTTACTCTAAATAGTTGATGAACGTTGGGTTGATCTACACCTCAGCGTCAGTCTATCAGATGCTTCGTGGTGCGGTTGTAATATTCACCGCAGCATTCTCTATAATATTCTTAAAACGAACCTTATATGCTTTTCATTGGGCTTCAATATTCCTGGTGGTTCTCGGTGTTACAATTGTAGGGCTGAGTAGTGTATTATTCCCACCACGTAAACCTTCAGACAGTAACTTGACAACAATAACAAAAACTGAAGGAATTTCTGATGCAGCCGCTGCTTTAATCGGTGTTTTCTTTGTAATAATTGCGCAAATATTCACCGCATCTCAATTCGTTATTGAAGAAAAAATCATGCATAAATATCGCGTGGAACCATTACGCGCCGTTGGTCTCGAAGGAATCTTCGGGCTGATCACAGTTAGTGTTGGAATGATCATATTACACTTTATTTATGGAGTTACACATCCTGATGGATATTTCAACATATCCAACGGGTTTCACCAAATCTTCGATAATGCTGGCATATGGCAAACCGGGGTGGCTATTTGTTTTTCGATTGCATTTTTCAACTTTTTCGGGTTAAGTGTGACTCGAACTCTTAGTGCCACTGCTCGATCTACGATTGATACGACTAGAAACCTATTTATTTGGATTGTAGCATTGTTTTTGGGATGGGAAACTTTTTCTTGGTTGCAGCTTATTGGTATTTATTATTACATATTCGAATAACTCGTTGGGATTCATTAAAAACTATATTAAATCCATCATTTGTTATTTAGGATTTGCTATTTTAGTATGGGGAACGTTTCTTTTCAACGGTGTTGTTAGACCACCATCGTTCCTCGAGCCGCCCGCACCTGCACCTGGACGTCGTCGCCCTTCCTCTGAGAATGCGCCACTATTGACGGAACCTGAGCACATTTAGTTGACTATTTTTGATTAGGTCATATAAAAGTTAATTTTTGGTTTTCATAACCCGACCGGGTCAGTTTTTGCAAACTTTTAAAATTTTATGCCCGGTTTGGGGGTTTTTTTTAAAAATACTTTACTATTTATTTAAAATTGAAAGCGGGATTGTCGGGTTTATTTTAAAAATTTTTGTTATGGCTTACAATGTATAAATTTATAGGCATATTTTTGACTATTAAGAAGCCACGACGCATTTTTAATAATATTCAATTAACATTTTGAAGGTAGAAATGACAGAAAATATTGATATTCTTGTAATTAAGGTGAAAGGAATTGTTTACAAATTTGATGAAAATCACGATACTGAATATCACAAATATATTGACAAAGATCTTGATTAGAAATTACCATTTATCAAAAATTTTATCTTATGAACAAAAAAAGTATTGATGTTATAATGACTTCTACGTATTTTAATTTCATATACTCCAAATGTTAGCTCTCACAGGATTTGTTTTCTCTGAACGATCAATGGTGATTAACCGATTAGCGACAAGCGTATAAAGAGCATTGATTCCTTCAAACTCTGTCATTTCTCGTTGACGAGCTAAATTACCAATTCTATCCTTGAGTTCAGTGAGTGGTAATTCTCCACCTTCATCACGGATAATTTGAAGAATTATCGCGGACAAGATGATCTGTGGTGTGGGAATATTATCGAGTAACTCGGGGAGATGATTCTCTCCTTGAAATTCGGCAACATGATCTACTAGTGTACTATTTATTTCTCTGTAATAAATTATGTGATTAAGATTTCGAAAATTTTCTAATTTCATGCCTTGGGAATTTATATTTTTTTAAACCTTATGAGATCAAGATCAAAATTCAATAATTCATATCTTTCGCGAACTTCCAATAGTTGTTGCAATGTTCCCACTGCAGTTGACTACCAATAATAAAAAATTAAATAAACGATCAGAATTAATAAATAAAAATGATAAGGAGATTTTCTCAAACCATGACATGTTGGATTCGGTTAAGTTGCTCCGAATTTTGATTACTGAAAGACTAATTGATAAACAATCGAATGAGTTTTTGAGCATTTTTTGTAAAACTATCGATACTGTAAATATTTATATTGACTAACCGCATCTGCTTTGGTCAAGATTGATTCATATTTTAACTTCAAACGGCCAAATTCTCCTTCCTCAACTCCCTCATAAGTGGGACTTTCGCTTGTTCCAATTAGTTGAGCATCTACATTCATGATGCGGGATTAACAAGTGCGTATCTGAGTTTTTATAGTTATCTTAATTCCTCTTTGTGAAAAACATCAATAGATAGAATAAAAATCTATAATAACCCAGTTGCTGTAAGATCTCATGTTTAGATTCAAGCTGCTCTCTAAGTTGCGATAATTTCTAAATGATTCACAAAAAAGATTAATATCCTGTTCTTTTGAATAGCTATTTCTTATCACGTAATTTTTTTTATTGCACCTGTAATTGTTCAATTGAATCTAATGATTCGGAAAATATTAGACTATCTGTACGGTAGCTTGAATCATTCTCTTCGGACTCTCTAAATAATTGTTTTTCGTTTTGCAATTTTGATTCAAGCAGACCCAACTAATATAAAATATGAATTATTTAGTACGGAAGGGCATACGTAGTAAATATAAATCTTATCGAGAGAGGGAGATACCATTTCATTATGCTCTTCGATTAGCGACTCCAAGGCAAGTATTTCTCTTTGTTCATATTGTATTTCTTCGGCGAAACTTGCAGAATCCAATTGTTGATTTGAGTTTATTAAATTGTCTCTTGATTCGATGTTCTGTTGAAGACCTCTAATCCTTTCTAAATCTAATTTTTGCTAGGATGAGAAGAAAAAAATATTTAGATTAAAGTTTTAGGCATTGCTGAAAATATCGGTACCTTTTTTCCAATTGACTCCAAACTGTCAATTGACGATGTAATCTCTTCATGACGTTGATATAATTTCGATATATATGATTTAACATCTTCTAAATCACTTTAATAGATCAAATAAGATTGACTTCAACATATCAAAATACTTTGAAAGTACGGTATGAAAAAAAACGCACCATATCTGAGCTAATACATTTGCACCACGTATCAGCTTATCAACAGTTAAGGGACCAGGCGCTCGAAGTGGAGTTGGCGGTTCAAAGGTGGGTCTTTCATTAAATCTTTACAATGACCAATGTTGAAGTATATCAGAGTAAATTGGGTTTCAAAATAAGAATGTGTATGATAGATAGTTAACTTTGGCAGCCCGTCATCGACCGTCGTGAATAGTCTTCTCTCGTGAGTTGCAGCATCACGGATACAGGTTTGACCAACGTTTTGGTCAAGTAATGCATTTACATGACCGTAGCTCTGTCGAAAATTCAAAAAAGCAATTTTATTAGAAGCTTGGAAGAGTCTATCAAGTGGATCTATTGCCATTTTTTACGGAATTGTTCATAGTCGCGTTTCGAATTTATCGACGCGGTTTGGACCAATCACATCATGTATCACCAAATTTTATTTTATAGGGGTTGGGTGCGCATGATTTCTTGTGAACTATCTTCGTCTTGAAACTTTCTAATTGCTCACGATTTTGTTTAACTCTGATTTGAAGCTTATTACTATCTCGAAAATATGAAATTAATAAGACCTAGTGATCTATTAGACAAAACTCCTTTTGCTCACCATCCCACGGAGTGCTGCCTTTGTTTATCACTTCGTTCTGGCAGTTTGATAATCGGATTACTCTTGATAGTGAGCACAAGATATAAAATAAAACGAATTTTCGTTTATTAGAAGAAATTATAAATCCTTATTTAATTTTTATAGTTGCATAGCGTGTGGTTT
>CAJVPS010000297.1:0-28012 GCA_910591765.1 Ambispora leptoticha
CAGGCCTTAGAAATTTTTGTTATTATTGAAAGTACAGTCTAATTCCCTTCTTATTACTCTTAATTATTTCAGTCTCTCCCAACCCTATATCATTAAGATGAATTAAAGTAAAACTTCACTTATCAATTTGCTATAACAATATGATTGAATATATTATTAGATATATTTTTTTTACCTATGTGATCTAATGACAAAAATTAGCCAAACTAGTATATATTATGTCATATGTGGGTGATGACAAAAATTTACTATAATTATCATATTTTTTATAGATCATAAAATATTTAAGTGTGATAATATAAATATAAATTCATCATTATATTTTTTATAGATTGTAAGATATTTAAGTGTGATGATGTGAACATAAAATTATCATTATATTTTTTATAGGTTATGGGTATCTAAATATGATGATGTAAATATAAATTTGTCATCATATTTTTTTTATAAATTGCAGGTACCTAAGTGTGATAATGAATTCATAAATCAATTATTACTCAAATAATGATATATATATAATCTTATCATCATATATAATCTAAACTAAGTAAAAATAATATAATTATGTTATTTCCACTACTTTTAATAATGTATTTTCTTATTTTTTTTGTATCTAAGTTAGTTCTGATTAAAAATATCTAGATAAGAGATCTATTATTAGAGTGAATTTAACCTTTATAATATTTAATCTTGAAGCTATAATCCTCTAGAGTCAAAATTCAGTATACAAGTCTTCTAAAAATTTTTGACTTATTAAATAAACTCTTTAAAGTATTATAATTAGTTATCAAAATGAAAGAAATATTAGAATATAGATATAATTTAAATAATTATATTATTTAAACTACTACTAAATATTCTAATTCAGTTATATAATAATTTTTCTTAGTGTCATTTATTCTTTTACTAATATAAGTGATTATATATTCATTATCTTTTTCATCTTCTTATACCAAAACTACATCTAATTTAAAGCTAAAAGCATTAGTATACAGAATAAAAGATTTCTTAAAATCTAAATAAATTAATATAGATATAGTAATCAATCTATTTTTCAATTTTTCAAATGCTTCTTGATGTTTAGTAAACTATTTAAAAGGTTAATTTTTTCTCATTAATTAATTCAAAGATATTATTATCTTTGCAAAATTTCTTACAAAATATTTATAATATGAGATTAAGTCAAGAAATCTTCTCAAGATAGTTAGATTTATCAGTCTAGGAAATTATTCTATAGCTGAGATTTTAACTGAATCAGATTTCAAATCATCTTTACTGATAATATATTCTAGAAAGATGAGTGTAATTTTATCAAATTGATATTTACTTGACTGAAGTTTTAGATCACTTTCTCTAAGCTTGTTAAATACTTGTTTCAGATATGCAAGATACTTTTCAAAGATATTTGAGAAGATATTAGTATCATCAAGATAAATAACTATAAATTATCCAAGATAAGACTTAAATATTTTGTTCATTAAGTGCTGAAAAGTAGCTGGTACATTATTTAATTTAAAAGACATCATATTAAATTCATATAAACCATTAGTAATAATAAAGGCTGTCTTTTTTTTGTCTTCTGGCTTTACTTCTATCTGTCAATATCCAGAGGCTAGATCAAGTATTGAAAAATATTTTGCTTTGCCAAATATATCAAGTAAGTTATCAATTCTTAATAAAGAAAATTGATCTCTTTTTGTAATTTTATTTAGTTAGTGATAATCTATACAAAATCTATATTTGATATTCTTTTTCTTAACTACTACTACAGGTGTAGATCATGAACTATTTGATAATAAAATAATATTTTGTTGAAGCATTCTTTCAATTTCTTTTTCTATGAATTCTTTCTTAATAGGTGAGCATTTATAGTATGACTTTAAAACTATTAGTTCTTCAGTTTTTGTATTGATTTCATATTGAATAATTATAGTTTTTTCAGGTTTTTTATCAAAAAAATCTTGATATTCATTTAATAATTCTTCTAATTGTTATCTTTGTTCTGGTGTTAGATCATTCTTATCAGAGTTTTCTTCTTTATTAATTTGATAGAGCAATTCTGGTTTCAGTTTTATCTGCTCATAATACTAGTCATCTTTATTATATTTATAGTATTTAATTAATAAATAATTATTAACGTGGGAATATTTATCTAAACCAGTAACTTCATTTCTTTTTAATTCTTCAAATATTGAGTAGAAGAACTTTTCTTTATCTAGTTGAGTATAATATTCTTTTACTTGTAAGTCTAATACTTTTATTTGTTTATCTAGACTTTCCTGAATATTTAGAAGTGATTAATCAATACCATTATCTTCTTCATATTCATCTTTACTTTCTTCTTCTATTAAAAATTTTCTTTCTTTAAATCTACCAGTTAAACCAAAATCTTATTGATCTCTTTCTGAATTTTCAAGTTCTTTACAAGTTAATACTAGTTGAATTTTTGAAATCTTTATTAATGGTAAGAATATTACTTGTGCCATTTTCTCATCAGGTTATATAGTATATGGCTAACTAGAATTATTATAAATTAATATTTTTATATTTCCAGTATATTTAGTATCTATAGTACTAGCTTTTACTTCTATTTCTTTACATGCTAAAGAAGATCTAGAAGTAAGTTGACAAAATATTCTCTTTAGTACTTCAATTATAATATATAAGTCTGTCATTATAGTTTCTTGTGGTGAAATAATAAGTTTTTTTGATTCTAAATATCTTAGATCAAAGTCAGTATCTGTTTTATGAGCGTATTCTGATATTTTTCTTTTACCATTATTATCAAAAACTTTAAGTTTTATTTCTTTATTAATATTATATAAATGATTTTCTTCTTCAGTTTTATGATGCTTTTCTAAATATGTAATAGGTATTTTAATTTGTTTTTTCTGATTTTCAAATTATAAAAGATCTTTGGTCCAGCTTATAATTGCTTTATAAGTGTGAGCCTAATTATTTCCTAGTATAAGATTATAATTACCATTCACAATTACTAGTGCTTTAATTTTAATTAATTCAGTTCCTAAAGTAACTGATAAGTTAATTACTTCTTCAAGTACTTTTTCTTTTTGATCATTAATATCAATTAGATTTATTGTATTAGATTTTTGAATTTTTCAGTCTATTTTCTTCAAGAATTATTAAGTGACTATATTACTCACAGCATTACTATCAATTATTATCTTGCAAAGTTGATTATTAATAAATCTATTCACATATATAGCATCTATAAGTGTTTATTGAATTTGTTGATTTTCTTTCTCATTTTCTATTAATATTTTCTTGAGCTAATTATTATTAATTAAAGCTTTTTAGTTATGAATACACTCACACCTTTTAAAAATACATTTAAGAGTTTAAATGCTCCTTAGTATTTAAGTAGACATTCTATTTATTATTATTATTATTATTATTATTATTTCTTTTATTATTATTATTATTACAATTATTATTATCTTGATTAATCTCATTCTTTCTTGAATTAGCATATCTGCTAGCAATATGACCAGTACCTTCACAATTATAATAGGTAATATTATTTTTTGAGTTATTATTATTAATATTATTATTAAAATTATTATTATTATTGAAATTATTATTATTATTATAGTTATTATTTCTTCTGCTTTTGCATTCACTTGCAATATAATCAAATCTTCCACAATTATTGCATCTGATAGAATTATTAGAGTGACTATTAGATTGATTGGTAATTGTTAATTTTTCTAATTTTGAAGTAATACTTTCAATCTGTTCTGCTAATTTGTTGATATCAATATTTACAGGTGGTGTTGGCAAGTAAGGTAAGTCATTTAATATGACATTATATTACTAAAAGTTAGAGCCATAAGCAGTTGCTACATTAATTGCTTCTTCTAATATTGCAGGGTGAGTTGGATTTACAAAGAATTTGATTTCTGATCTAAGTTCATCTATAAAGTAAGATACATATAAATGAGCTAGGTAGATATTGGTCAGGTCTACTCTTCTAATTAATTCTCTGATAGCTACAGCATATTGTTCTATACTTTCATCAGATAACTGTTTCCTTTATTTTAATTATTGTTGCCATTCATATAGTCAATCATGATTTCTAAAGTGCTTTTCAAACTGATATATGAATGATATTTCTCTTACATTTATATTGATATCATTAGCATAGTCCCAAGTTCCTGATCATTCTGGATTATATAATTTTTCATTAGCATACCATGTGACTGCTGAACCTTTCAGATAAGCACCTACTATCTGAATTTTTCTATCATTACTAATATCATTAGTGACACAGGTATTTTTAAAGTCTTGAAGCCAACCAATTGGATCTTGAGTATCATTATAGAATTCTATAATTTTGATGTAATTGACTTCTTTTAGTCTTTCTAGAGCTATAGTAAGTGCTCTAATTCTATGCATCAAATCTTCAAATCTATTATCAGTAGTTGATGAGGATGATGTCTCATTCTTCTTGTCTTTACTCATTTCTTCTTCTTCAAGTGATATTTGAGAAATAAAAGTTGAAGTAATAGGTATGTCTTGAGTAATTAGTTGTATTTCTAAATATTTGTTGAATGGTGA
The DNA here is from genome assembly GCA_910591765.1 of Ambispora leptoticha. Classification (NCBI taxonomy): domain Eukaryota; kingdom Fungi; phylum Glomeromycota; class Glomeromycetes; order Archaeosporales; family Ambisporaceae; genus Ambispora; species Ambispora leptoticha. The sequence continues at coordinate 4,579 of CAJVPS010000297.1, forward strand.
TTGCACTAATATTTGTTCAAGAATATCTGAATTATATTTTTCAAACTGTTATAAGGTGTCTAATAGTTCTTTATTTGACTTTAATTGACTCAGATTAGATATTTCTACAGATATATCTTGTTGCTTTCTTTATCTATATTCTGTTAGATATTTAGTTCTCTTTTCTTTAAACTCAAATATTTCTTGTTGTAGTTTGTAGAGATATATCTGTACTTATTCTGTTGATAGATCAAGTTCTTCTTCTATTAAAGTTGCAAATTCTTCTCTTGTCTTAATTTGGATTTTACCATGTATTACTTCTTGATGAAAGTGATAGAATTTATCCCAGATAGTCTGGCGATCTGATTTAGTATAATCTTCAAAAGGTAACTTAGTAAATAATTAAGCGAAGAGTCTTTCTCTTTCTACTTTGATTTCTTTGGTTGGATCCACTTTGGGTAAGTTGCAAAATTATTTCTTTAATTGTCTTTGATTCTCTACTAATTGTGATTTTAATTCACAGAGAATTCTTTCTCTAGATCTGGCTTGAATTTAGTAATCTTATGGAATTATTTTTCCACAGAGGAGGTACCAAAAAGTTATTACCTTTTTGGTGCAAGTTCTGAAGTGAGGATAAGTATTAAACCTAATATTACAAAAGCATGTGATAAAAGTGATCACATGTTTAAAGTGATATTTGGAAGAGTCTTTAAGAGATTTATTAACAAGAATATTTCTACTATTATTTCCAAGTTAATCTAAAGATAGGTAATGATAGTGTTCTTATTGCGACTAGCTAGAATATAGTCTAATTCCAATATGTAATTCAAGACAGATATAATATTCAGTTTATTAACAAGATGAATTAATAGATCTTAATCAAGATCTATTCTACAAGAAAGATTTCTTAGAATTCTCTTAAAACTATAATCTACTAAAATGTGAGTTGAGAACTAAACTCATAGCACTCAAACTAAACTAAATAACTAACTAATTAACTATTTACTTAACTTATTAATTAACTATCTAAATTCACTAGCTAAGATACATCACTTTTATATATTTTAGAGGTTATATAAATAATACTTTTGTTATGATACTTATGTCAGTTTTGCTATGATCTAAATGCTACTTTTGCTAGTATCATAATGTTGGTTTTGTTATGATAGTATTGTTAGTTTGCTATGATAGTTTTGCTAACTTTACTATGATAATTTTGCCATGATCATTGTATTTGCAAAACCTTCTAAAAATATCTACAAATAATATTCTTTAAAGCTAATGTTCAATAAGATATAAAGAATTATTCATCCAATCATATTGTGATATGAAGTGACCAATAATATAATTAACTAATATTTTACTAAAAGTTCATATCACAACAATATAAAGAAAAAAAAAGATATAATTACAGAGAAAACTATAAAATAAAAGATTTTATTATGATTTTTTACATATAAAAATCCAATATGATATATATTAAAAATCACATGAACATACAGTAGCACATCTTTTGGAGGGACATATCTGCTGATCAATAAGAAAAAAGATGACAAGTAACAGAATAGGAATTATAGTAATAAGCAAGTCAATTTTACTTAAACCATGATTTTTAATCACGTGATCTAGTTTGATTAAATTAAATGTATCCCACAATAACAACTCCAACAAGAACAACACATAGTCTTCGTTATTCAGAAGCATGATACCAAAAAATGGAGATTACTGAACATTTTTATGTGCGAGTATTGAATATAAACACATACAAGCATTCACAAAAATAGACTGACTTAAATACATAATTCAAATTAAATTATTCCGGTTGCTATTGGTTTCCGTTAAAAAATAGCAATCTTCGCAAATATATTGGTCAACTACGACAGAGGAAAATCTATATTTTTATTCGATAGAAAATCAACCATCATCAATTAGAAAATTTATCTGGAGGAGGATCTTAGTGTATTCCCACATCAAAATTTTGTAACATTGTGACTTCCATCCTAATAATCCAAAGTCTTCAAAGATCCCCAACGCCTTCTTCATCAGGCTCGTATCCATCGCGTGGTGGAGGGTTGTTCGAACCGGCTTGCTTTCGTAAACCTTAAGCTAATGAATCATAGAAAAAAAGTCGTGAGCAGCAAGTAACATGACAACCGTTCTACGAAGAAGTCAAGCAAGCCAACAAACATGAAGAAACTATTATAAGTAAATGCATGTGATATCTGTTTTCCCATGATCCTTCCCAATTCTGTCGTCCCGAATCTGGAACACCGTCTTGTTACATTAATTGCGTATTATGGAAGGTGCCAGCACTCGCTTTGAAGCCAATTCAGTAAAAAATGTTAATGAGTGGTAGGTAAACTGATTGTGCAAGCTTATATATACATCCATGATTAAATCTTAGATTTTCAATGGGTTTTTCATATTTTTAATGTCTAGTTCTTTAGTGTTAATTTTTTTTAATAACACGGCAATTATCGGTTTTTTGGTTCTGAAATGGAGCTGTTTCGCAGCTTGGGGGGGGGGGGGTTTTGATTTGAGATAAATCAAACCTGGCCAGAAATCTTGTCAGACGGCCATTTGATCATGGGATTAAATGGAATTAGTTTGTTTGGCACATAACACTTCATTAATAATAACATTCTATCTACCTATCGATCTAGCCTTTTATATATATCCGCATTCAACATCATATTTATTTTAAATATTAGCATATCAGAGTACATACAATTCAAAATCAAAAGAAGCGGATAAAGTAGATTGCTCAAGTTCATATACTCTATAAAGGAGTGATATCGCTACTTTCTCCGGTTCATTGATGAAGATTCACTTTATTTTTAAAATATATTTTCTCACCATATCCATAATTGGATTAAAATATTTTTTTATCTCAATCCCTTTTTTTTCTTCAATTTAAACCGGAAATATAGAAAACAGCGACATTAACAATGAAGTGACAACATTGAAAGCTTAACGGAAATTACCTCAACATCGAATACATTGGCATTTCTAGAACAATTCTACCTAACAATAGCCTGAGATTCAGAAAGTTCATCCAAACTTTATTCAACTGACGCGCCGATACTAAACTCGCACACGTCCTGGCATCGATTTCATTCATGTTGCAAATTTTGGACTTACCGGCCATTTACGATAATAATAATATAGATGAACTCGATTCACCACATTATAACCACATCTACTACAATCATTCTGGGCACATCAACTGTAACCATCGAAACCATGTCACACACTGTCTCGTTAAGTAAAAATGCTATCAACACAGGATTTTATACCCAACTTACTGAAAAAATAAATATATCGCGAATTTTTAGGAGATAGAACAGAAGAATAAAAGACCCTGATTTAGCGTTTTATTAGTATACGAATGCTAGAACATACGACGGGAATAACAATACAACAAAACCCGTTAATCAGTTACAAAATCTAATCAATGAATATTCCAATTCCAACGCAACAATAATCATAGACACTGCTGGCATTCAACTGAACAAGAATGCCCGAAAAACGATAATATCGATGCGAATGAATTCTCACTGCTCGAAATGGTGGGGATCCTTTATTTTGACAATTTACGCATTCGATTACAAGTTCCCGATGCAAAAATTGCTACCTGGTTGAACCTGTCAGTAGTCATATGCTTGTCTCAAAGATTAAGTCATTCATGTTTAAGTATAAGCGAGTATACTGTGAAACTGCGGATGGCTCATTAAATCAGTTATAGTTTATTTGATAGTGCCTTACTACTTGGATAATCGTGGCAAACCTAGAGCTAATACATGCAAAAAATCGCGACTTCTGGAAGGGAATGTATTTATTAGATACAAAATCAGTCTCGTCTTCGGGCGAGTCCCTTGGTGATTCATGGTAACTTTTCGAATCGCATGGTCTTGCGCCGGCGATGGTTCATTTAAATTTCTGATAGAGGTTTACCATAGTTTTAACGGGTAATGGGAATTAAGATTCTATTCCGGAGAAAGCCTGAGTTGAAGGAATAATTCCATGACGATGCCAACTAACATAATAACTTGCTCAATAACACGCACCCACAAGTCAAAGTAAGTGAATCCCATAATAACTCGCTCAATAACTCAACATGCGCCCACAAGTCGACAACTTTCACCATGTATTACGGAAGAAGGTTTTTCAATTCATAATTTTGAAGTAGATTTAATAGTATTGAAAATGCACAGCAATATTACCGAATTCGATGAATTATCAATGACGACAATGCCTTAAAAAAAAGACTATCAGATCACAGGAAACCTGGCACAGATTTCCGATCTGCATGAAAAACATGCGAAACGAATTAGGATATAATCTCAAACATGATCTCAATCATATTTAAAAAGAATTCCGAAAAAAATAAAGAATCAAGTGAGAGACGATCTTGAGTTTGAATTTAAAGACCGAGACTTGAAACAAAGGTCCAAATCTTGAAAACTATATCTGTCGAGTGCCAAGCTGGAGAGGAGATGAATAATTATTAGGGGCGATCAAAGCTGAGTCTGTGTAATTGCTGTTGAAAAAGTTATCCGCGGTAGATCACAAATTACGGGTCAAGATCAACTAGCAATATTATTTAATCGACGTTGTTATTGCTTATCATATAAGTAGACACTTAATTGCAAGATACCAAAGATTTCGAAGTATGGGAATCATCGAATGAAAAAAAATGGTGCCTAAGGTGCACCAAGACAACATACAGACCATAAAGTCCGATGAAGATATAATAGTTAGCATCCAATAAAACGAATTAATTTTGCGTACAATATTTTTAAAGGTTTTTTGCGACGTCTGGGTTCTTTAATTTTGCACTCCCGGAGAACGTTGACCTAATGTGGTTTATGTATCACAAGCAAATGATCGGAATCCGTCGATTTTCCGATTCATATAAATCATTGTGACGCAATGACATTGTTAATTATTATTAATTGAACTACTCGTCAACACAATAAACTCTGTCTCCTTCACCTCCCATTACACTCGCTAACAAAACAGGTTTTCTTTATTATTATTATTCAAATATGGTTTCCCTATCTGAGTCTACCAATCAATGGGTTCAGCAGTAACCAGTTAGGTTTTGTGATTAATGTAATACCCTTCGTGAGACAGCGTCCATCAATCCTTGTTATAAACTAAAGCTGGTCAAAGAATAAGGTTTTCTCACATTCTTCATCCTATAACATGCATGCCTTCGAATTTCCATTTCAATTTTTCTCATTGCGCTACACTCTTATAGTTAATATTAAAAAAGATATATATTCAATCTCTATATTTTTTAATAATTATATTTTTCAATTTGAGCTTGCCAGTTATTAAGTAATTGTAATTAAAAAGCGCTTTATAATTTATCCAATTTTGCTTCCTAATAAATGATTATAAGATATATACTTTTTAGTATAAAGTATAAATAATAAATGTATTAGATATATTTTTAATTTTTTTGACATTTAAACCCATTAATAAAATTCTTGACTAAGTAGTAAATTCAAAATTTAATTAGATTAAATTTTGCATCTACTTCATCGGAAAATAAAAAATTATGATTATCTAGAGATCATCAGTATCAATTTTTTATTCTTGAAATGAAACGTTTGATTCTTCAAACTTCAAGTTGCCTTCGCCGTTGCATATCCTCAAAAACTATATTATCGCGACAGGCATGTATATTTACGTCTGGTCATGTATTAAGGACAACTACCAAGGGAGAAATAGAAGGCCCACCTCAAGACCCTATTCCCACACCCACTCCTCCTCCGCCACCTGGAGTTCAATCATATCTTGAAACCTTACCACCTCCAGAAAAAACCGGATATTCTATAACATTTCGTGGGTTATTTTGCGTGATTTTATGTAAATTAGTAAGGATAATTACTGAAATTTTATCATTTTCGTTAATGTTGTCTAGCATGGGTTTATAATGTATCACCAGAAAATGGAAAACATCCGCAACGAATAAAACAGTATCCATATAAACCCCCGAATTTTTGGACCTCATTATTATCCATAATGCCATTCTATTTAAATTATAATATAGCTCGATGGATAGCTGTTCGAACATTAAAAGATAGTACATCACCTGCATATTTCCCCGACGAATTTATGTCGGGTGGTATGTATTGATTTCAAATTATGCGTCAGAGAATATTTGGAGTTTCACGATGTTGGTATTAAATCAATTATGTGAATTAGCCAGCTTAGGATTAGTACAAGTGTGTAAAGCATTATCCACCCCACCAGACAGAGAAGGATTAGAACAAATGTTTACAACTCGATTATTTGAGCGCTTCTCTGCTGAATTGGACATTTTAGAGGCAGAAAAATCAGCAGTCTCAATTAAGATAACAAAGATTCACGATTCCCAGATTCAAGATGTTTGGCTCACCATGGGTCCACGACATGCGTTCACACGTAAAAATGGGGAATTTGATGTGTTGCATTTCATGACACTAAAGATAGGCGTGAGACGGAGTAGCGAGGAAGGAAATTGGAATTACTTTCGGAATAAATTGGCTAAGAGTGTAGTTGAGGGTATTGGATTCAAAGTTGACGTGGCATTTGATGTGGATGTCATATATGCATTGAAATCGGCAAAAGATGAAACATTGATCTTTGATCAGTGTCGACGTATACTCGTCGTGCGATTTGAGAGTCCGTATTTTGAACCGTCAGAGCGTATACTAGAAATGAGAAAAGAGGTATCAGATGTTAATAAGATTAATAATAATAGTATTAGTACTATTAATTATGAGGATAGTTTGGTATCACTTGGATGGAATTGGCGAGTTGGAGATATCGACTATTTATTGGAAAGTGAGGATTTAGAGAAGGAAGAGAGAGAAAATCAGGCCAGCGTAGCGTTATGATGATGGTCGAAGAATAATGAAGTGCAGCTAACCGCAAGTTTTGGTAAAATTTTGATGGATACTTTTATAAAGTACTCCCAAATTCTTTTAATATGTTGAAGATGATGTTCTTTACGGATTTTATTTTGAATAATCGGATTGATCGACCGAATGTTATTTAATGTAAATAAAAACCTTTTCTTCAAATTGTGTCTTGCATTAATCTGATTCGACACGTGGTAAAAATGTATTCTTTCGTGTTGAGATCTAATCTCTTACTTTCTTCCATAGTAACTTTTGAATTCCCGAGACGACATTATTTTTAAGTGTTACAGAGGAAAAATTTCATGAAAAAATGGACCGTCGGCAAATAACGATAGAATTGAAACGATGTTGATTAATAACAACTTCTTTGCTTTTTTTTTTTAAAATCCATAAAGTTTATGTATTGATATCAATGAAATGAGGTCATTGATATCATCAAAGAGCAAAAATCTATTAATACTATGATCAACTTTTTCATTTAAGCGTTTATTATACTTGTACGCTTAAAACAAAAAGTGCAAAGATGTCTATATCTTCAAGGAAGACTAATAATAAAAAATCAAGAAACGTCGTTATTAATAATAAAAGTGACAACCGCAAAAAATCAATTAGTGATAATGACGAAGAAATCAAGACGAGGAGGACCAAAAAAGGTCATCTTTGTCTTGTAGATTATTTTTTACTTGTCATCAATAAAATATACACATATTACACCTCTATGCTGTTTCTAAATATAATAGTGCTAACGCGACGTAAGACACGAAAAACGACGCCAGAAACGCAAGAGAAAGACGACGAAGACAGTTTAATCTATGACTATAATTTCAATAAAATGGAAATAACTGCTTTTGCCTCATTAAATCAGCGACAGCACCAACACAGTAACTCAAGGTCAGACGACAAACATCAAACAGAATTAGATGCTCTCTTCGAAGAAGTACACCACGCGTCAAAAGAGTTATCAAAAAGCACTATTGATCATAAACTTTTTAGTGTCATCACAGAGGACGACGAAGACGATCATGACGATATTATTACAATCTTAGCGGGTGATGATAAAAATGGAAACAATATCGATAATAATGGTGATAATGGTCGAAAACGTCGAGCATTGCAAGATAAGACCAATTGGGCACAAAACAAGAATCACGAGGGCTCTTCTTCAAAGTTTTCTTTGGCAAGTGAAAAAACCACGATAAAGACCACTAATTCCAATAATAATAATAATAATAAGAATAAGAATAAGAATAATAATAATAATAGGAATATTAAATATCAAGGAGAAAAGATGAAGGAGGTAATGCTTATAATGCTTATAATTAAATACATACAATGTGATATAATGTAATTTAATAATAGATCCGATAATTTATTTATAGAAATTAAAGAATAATGTAGACATTGAATCATCATCTACTGTTTCCAAAACCGACGAAAAGACGAACTTCGATTCGCCATCATATTTAGATAACGACAGTAACTGGCATCATGATATTAAACCCATGAAAACATCAACACCCATAGAAGGACATGACATCCCCGAGGAATTGACTCTCTCTGATGATTTTCAAATAGCAAAAATAACAGCTAACCCGAAAGAATATAATTTTTCTGATGAAGATCAAGATTACTTTCCAAAGAATAAATATAACTATGACAATAATAGAAACATAGTAATTGGATCCAATTCAGAATCATTAATTAGTAACAACAACAACAACAACAACAACAACAACAACAACAATAATAATAATAATAATGATAATAATAATAATAAAGGTAACAACAATAGTAATAATGTTGATAAAAATAACAACAGTGACAGCAGAAGTGACAGCAGCAACAACAAAAGCAGTAATAATTATAGTAATGATGATGATGATGATGATGATGATCGAGACAAAAACAAGGGAAAAAATCCAATTACTGCGGAGAATAGTATTAACATAAACGATACAGACTCATCCGACGATCCATTAACTAATTTTAACGAACCACCACAAGCTGTACGTCGAGCCAAAATTTGGATGAGAGAAGAAAAAGTTCCATTACCGGTAACAATTAGCGATGATGAATTCTTATTCTAAAGTTTGTGAGAAACTGCGCATTCAAATATGTACATTATCATTTTCAAAATAAACCATATCTAAACAAACATGATGGCTACACAAAAATCGTTTATAAAACGCCCCCACAGCGTATTATTATTTCTTCCAATATCATCATCTAAAGGGATTAAAAAACCCGTGCTTTTACTTCTTGACAAATTATACCATAATAATAAACAAACGATTAAGACAAAAATGTCTATTTGCAAATATTTCTTGGAAGGACGATGTAGCTTTGGAAGTAGATGCAAGAATGAACATCCTCAACAAAATGGTCAATTTCAAGCATACAATGATCGGAGTGGTGGCTCTTCTTCGCTACTTAGTCGACTGGGATACTGTAAGCAAAGAACTTTTTTGTCTTTATTTTGGAAAACCTACAAACTTCGATTTAATTAATGAACATAATTCAATCAAATGACTACATAATTAGCCACTGGAAGCCCAGGAAATTCAAGAAGAAATCAAACAAACACAATTGAGTATGCTATGCTCATTATTCTTTTTTGAAAAGAATTGTTCACGAATTTCTTTTTTAATTCAATCATTTTTCATTGAATTATAGCGAGAAAGCGGTTAGGGATGATCTTAACAAAGAACGACCTCAATACCCTTATTCTGTTTTCGCACCTGGAAAAGAAGAACCGAATTTAATTGAAGGCACGGATTTCTCACCGGAAGAGCTACGATTGGAATTCTACAAACTACGAAATATTATTGGTGGCGAGATGCAATATGTATAAATTCGTTTTTTCTTATTTTATATACTTTTTTACTTTTGGCTTCCGATGTTTCTTCTTCATTATTATACATAGACATATCTCATCTAATATAATTCGATTTATATGTGGGACACGGAATATTATCTATTTACTTATTACTACACATACACACACATACCTACCTACCTCTCTACACACACACACACCACACACATATATCCACCCACCCACCCTTTCTCTGAATTTATTGATGCATTGTCTTAATAGCAAGCTGGAGTTCGTGATTTACAAAGTAAATTTGATAATCAATTCAATGAGATAAACAAAGATCTACGAGGAGCTTTACGAAATTTTGAAAATAAGAAACGGCAACAGGAACAAGCATCATCTGTATTTGGTGCTAACAACGGCGGATTTGGAGGAAATCAACAATCAATGATGCCATCAAATAATCAATCCCCCTCATCAACGTCGTTCTTGGGAGGTCAAACTAATAATCAATTTATGGGAATGTCGACTGGTTCTTTTGGAGCTGCACCGGCAACTACGGTTGGTGGTTTCCCTGGTGGTGGAGGAATCTTACCGAATAATACTACCGAACAGCAATTCAGTGCATTTTCAAACATGCAAGGAATAACTTCACAACAATACATGATTCAACAACAACAACAACAGCAGCAGCAGCAGCAGCAGCAGCAACAGCAACAACAATTATTGCAGTTGCAGCAGCAACAACAACAACAACAAATGTTTCAACAACAGCAATTGCAATTGCAAAATCAACAATTACTAAATCAACAAAATTTACAATCAAATATAACGACACCTAATCGCTCTTACTACGACTCTCAGATAATTAATTTTAATGCGTTGGGAGAACGAATTGATCCACAGAACATTCCACAATTATCCCTGGTAGATCCACATCCTAGCTCAATTGAATTTGAGATGGTACCCGATTTACCACCACAACAAACCTCACCTTATCCTCAATTACAATGATTCTCTTCGTAATTCAAACTTTACAACCTCAACATTATTTTATTATACTCGATCGCTTTTAATATTTATCACAATAACAATATTTGTATTAAATCATTTTGTTTTATTATTATATAAAATATTTAAGGTGGTGGTGAATTAGCGTAATTTTTTTTCTTTTCTTTTGTTATTATTACTGTAAATAATAAATGCTATATATAAAAATATATATATATATATATATATATCTTGATTGATTCCATTAATTTCGTTAATTTTTTAGATTTAGTAAAGATTTTTTATTAAAATGTAATTAAACAAATCGAATAAATCAATTATATTGACTTAACTTTATTGAGATGAACCGATCAAGTTCATTTTGTCATCCCACAATTCGACATGTGCACGTAATTCTATATTAATCATGACGATTCATCGACCCATAAAAACTTAACCACCGATGCAAGGCAGCCTTGCATGCATAAATCGCCAATTTTCTCTGCGATTATGGATAACGGAGCGGTGGCAGATCAAAATGCTAGTTATAAAAAGACAACAATACGAGCTCTTTAAAAATTGCTTTGACGATTGTTGTAAGAGAGCTTGCAACATTTTTTTTTTGAAGACACAGCAAAAGATAATTCAGAAGAAAACTTTGTTTCGTTACTCATCAAGAAATGGCTTTTTAATTAAAAAGAGATATTATTATTATCATTATTATTATTATCATCTATATATTATTATTTAGATAATGTTTTTGTGCTTTTGTAAATGGATATATAGTGTGTACACAATGAGACTAACAAAAGAATGTTTTTTTTACATCGAGTCTTAGAAATCGAGACTCTTAAAGTTGCACGATGATGATATGATTGTGAAGTTGACAGTTGTTGATGCTTGCTTGCTTGTATTGTTCGTTGGTGTGCATATGTATTTACTTTCCTAATATATTAAAACTCAAAATCCCCATTACCCTTATGAAAAACATAATCTCTTCCATTGACAGACATGATTCCATCTTTCAATTGGCATTTCCATTTATTTTTTGTGCGGGTGACCTGCATATTATGGCGTATTTAATTATATAATTGAACAAATAAATAAACAGACGAAAAAAGGAATACAACAATCATCGTACCTTATCATATAAACATAAAATAATATTCGATGTCTCCTCGCCATCAGCATTCACGTCCTCTTCGTCTGAGTCAAGGTCAGAATTAATTAAATCATCATCTGGCGAATATTTTCGTTTCTTTGCAGCCGGCTCAACCGACTGATCTAATGGTAGTACATGAGTCGTCGTCATTGATGTTGAAATGGGCAGTGTCGGTGGTTGTTGTTGTTGTTGTTGTTGCTGTGGAACTACTGGTAACGTTAGGTTAGGGGGTATGGTATGATTATTAATTGAATAATTGACAGGCGCGGCACCACGAGGTGCAATTTGTCGCGATTGTCGCTCTATACGGTCTTTCTCTTGTTTTTTTCGTTCTTCTTCAGCAAGTTTTCGATTATTATAAATATCCTAATAACAACAACAATAATGATGATGATGATGATGATGATGATGATGAATAATGGTGGTGGTGATAGAAGGAATCAATTTACCGCCGTCAGAATGAATAAATAAATTGAGCAATAATTAGTCAAGTGAAAAATGACATTACCTCGTGATGAATTTTTTGATCGAGAGGTTTTTGATCAAAAATCTTTTGATCTACAGTTGGAACTTTACAGCAGCAGGAGTATAATAAATGAATACAAAAAACGTGCATAATAAAATGTAGTAAATGTAAAAAAAAACAAACAAACGCGGAAGTATTCATTAAAATACCTGTTTGACTTCCCATAGCAGCCGTATTATCAACGAGATTTGTAACAAATTGATGTCCATTGTTATTACTATTTGGCGACGATATCTTTTCGCATTATCATTGACATTTATCATTGCAAATGTTATTATTCGATTGTTATATATTTAAGAGTATCTTCGATCTGAATTCGTGACTTACTAGGTATTGTTGAGGTTTTCCTAGACCATTCCCATTATCTGAATGCATCAATTGATGACCAGCAGCAAGTGTTGCTAAGTCTGCTGCTGCGACATTTGTATCATAATCAGGCGGATTCTATTGATGATCCACGGGGGATGTTTGCGTTTTTCAATGAGGCTTTTGAAATCGCAAGACTAATTTAACATAATTCAGTAACATACCTTTAACTTATTATGTATACTATTGTTGTAAGTTGCGTTTGCATCAGAAGATGAATCAAGAGAAACTCTATCTTGACCATAACTATTCTCCCAGTTATTAGGTGCACGGGTACCCATACCCACTTTTTGCTCCCACGACTGTAATTATCATCATCATCATCATTATTATTATTATTATTATTATTATTAAAAAGCAGATCATTTGTTAGTAAAAGACTCTAATGATAAAAAATTTTCATGAATGCCTCGAGCTCAGCAAATACAAGTAAAAAAGAACGCATACTCGTTTAAGTTCTGTCAATATCGACTCATCAAGTCCCATATCATCAAAGTCTTTCTTTACATTCTCAATAACATCTTCGATAACCCCTCGATACACGTTGGACTTTAAGAATAGGCGGCAAAGGTAGTAGGGTACGTACGTGCGTGTGAAAGTGGGGTTGGGTGTGTACGTACGTTACGTGTGGATTTTAAAGAATTATTTTTCCAAGTTTTTGCATTGAAATAAAAACAAAAACACGCATACCACAGTGGTATTTGACATTTTTCTTCAAAAAGACGCGCGTTTATAGAGGGAGATTGGGTGGTTCAAGAGGGGGTATATATATGGATTCCGGAAACCTAAAAATTATTAAACAAAAAGTTCTATTTATACCCTTTTGAAAGAGAGAACGCTAAAATGGCTGTTCAACTATTGGGTGGGTGATAACTTTATATATTGGTTGCACAAATTTGTCATCCTCATCAGCCTTAGTTTTTGTTTATATAATGTCTCGAGATAGATCGACAAAGAAGGTTTGCTGTCACTTGCGAGTTTATAGACTCTTTCTACCAAAGCAATCTTATCAAACATTTTCAAATTGATGTGTTGCAGCGGAAACGAGCACATATCGTAAGCAATTCTGTACTTGGTCTTTGATGATTTAGAGAGGAGAACCCCTCTAAATAATGGAAAAACCAAAGACGGAATTGCTCGATTTGTGCTCGTTTACGTCATCACGTTGCCACCCCACAAAAGACCGGACGTAAATACACAGTCAGTGTAGCACTACCTGGCTCGATCATAGAAAATGCACAGTCCGTCGAGTTGAAAACTTATTTAGCTGGACAAGTGTGTATTGATCACGAACGCTTGTTAGTTCCTCTTGATTATTTATTTAGTTATTTATTTGAATATCATGCCATATAACAATAAAATAGATAGCACGTGCTCTAGCTATATTTAATGTAGATGAGGTGGTCATATTTAATGAATCAAAACGTGATGATTCCCTTGCCACCACCGGTAAAATGGGAAAGGATAGAAGGAAAGGAGGCGAAGAGGTCAATAATGTATCGAGTGATCCTAATATTTTTTTGGCCAGGATTTTACAGTATCTGGAGACACCTCAGTAAGTGAAAGGAACGGGACATTCATCATCTTATATGAAGAAAAAAAAACGTAATGACAGTTGATTTCTGGTGTAAAATCAGATATCTACGGAAAACTTTATTTCCCATGCATAAGGACTTGAAGTATGCTGGTGTGTATCTTTCTTACCACATTTAATTACCGAGAACAAGGATCATATTCTGATTAATTATTCTACATAATGATAAATAGGTCTGCTCAATCCACTAGACAGCTCGCATCATTTTCGTCAAGATGAGAAAAGTCCTTATCGTGAAGGTGTAGTGATCGAGAAACTTCCTAAAGATGGTCAAGGTTCTTTAGTTGATGCTGGTCTAACAAAAGTTTGTATTATTATTATTATTGTTGTTGTTGTTGTTCTTATAATGTAATTTACGATTAGTGAACAAATAAATCGTATCTTCATATATGTTTAGCATGTGAAAATCGATCGTTCGTTAAAACCTGGAATTCGGGTTACTTTAGATATGGGGAACTATGATGTCAGCAAAGGTGTGTTTAGATTATTCTATATTTATTCATAAAGGCATGAAAGGATTCATTCGTAAAATGATTATAACGTAATTGTTCTGATTTGCAGTTAATAATAGTTATATTCAAGCCGAAGTCGTCTCACCAAAGACACCTCGTGAAGAATTGGGATTATATTGGGGCTATCAAATTCGATTAGCTGACTCCATTTCAAAGGTTTTCACAGAGTGCGCATATCTGGTAATTAATCCGACCATTTTAATTATGTATGGATACATAATTTTACATGCGAAAGAATGACGATGTATTATCATTTGTAAAATTTGGGTTAGGATGGATATGATGTAACTATTGGCACATCCGAACGTGGAAATCCAATTGATCAAGCTTTAGAACAAATGCCTGAATTCAGGTGTGTACAATAATAATTTATTCGCATATTTGCCATTTATATACTACTAAAAATCATCTAGACAGTGTGAGCTTATGAATGATTCCTTCATCTTATTGTCCCATTCTCTTCCAATCGCTTATTCTTAATTATCATTTATTGAACATGGTAATTTATATTAATCATAAAAAATTTTGTCGAATACAAAAAAAATTTCTACCAAGCAAGACATCTGCTGGTTGTTTTTGGTGGTTTGGGTGGTCTCGAGATAGCAATTGACTCTGATCAAGACCTAACGTGTACCGGTGAAGAAGCGGATGCTCTTTTCGATTTATGGATCAACACATGTCCAAATCAAGGAAGTCGAACAATAAGAACTGAGGTTATTATAAATGTTTGACGTCCCGTATGTATTTTATTTATCTTTACTTTTCGTACGTAATGCGATTTGGGTCTCTTGTTTAGGAGGCTATATTGATTAGCATGGCATGCTTACGACAAGCTATTACTGAAAAGGGAAAAAATTCCATTTAGTTTAATGAAATTATTATTTCTGCGGTTTATAAGAACCTTCAAAATCAATAAATTTTCCGCACAATAATTATGCATGTATGCGTTATATTGTGAAGATCTTATTCACCATTTTGGGTATGGCATATTTTAAATAATTCCTATTCCTGGAATTTCTATTTTTAATATATAGTCTTAATCGTTAGTAAAAAACTAGTCGTGATTTCCTTTCATTTTCTTTAGCCGCGTTATCTACTTTCTTTAATTAATAGACAATAAAATTTTCGCGGCAACTTTTTATAGATTTTTAAAACTATTACTCGTTATCCTCTCTTTAAATTCGAAATTTCCCTTTGTACTGCTTCTCTAAGGCTCAACCAAAATTACAAATCTTATTTTACCTTAACGTTTCACACACTTAGAATAATGCCAGTCGAAGAACGTGCACGTTTGCGTAGAGCGGCCTGTGATGGCAATCTTCTTCTTATCAAACGGCTAATATTGAAAACCAATGTACAAAATCCAGACCCGGAAAACGGTTGGTAAGTCATTTATCAAAATGTGTCTATCTATCGGTCTGTTTCATTTCGATTAGGTGTGTAGAAATAGACCCCGTTCTTTTTTTGCAAGACACAATTCCAATTTTTTCTTTTTTGCTGATATTATTTCTCTTTGGATAGGACAACGATAATGTATGCCGCCCGGTGTGGACATGCACATGTCGTTGAATTTCTGTTGAATGCTGGTCATGAGGAGCATGAGATATCAAAAGTGGGGGTTTTTTTTGGATGATTATGTGTGAGGTTTATTGCACATTCTAGAAGTTTTAATATTGATTGGCAAGAACAAAAATTTTGGTTGTAGGATTTCGAAAATAACACGGTGTTGATGATTGCATCGCAGTATAATCATTTAGAGGTAATTTTTTTTTGGTCTCTGTCTTTTAATTCCTTTTGTGAAAAGTATTTCTTCTAGGTGTCAAACTTTTTTTCGTTTTATTTAGATCATGAAGATATACACAAATTTTTTTCCAGATTGTATTCATATGGGAAACAAAAAAGGACAAACAGCCTTGATCCTTGCAGCACAACGAGGTTATATTGACGTAATGAAGGTAAACTTATACACGTGAATAGGTCTAAAGATCTAAATAAAGCAAGCCTGAATCAAATCCCTTCGAATAATATAGTGGCTACTCGACAACGGAGCAGACATAAATCAAACGGACTATGACGGAAACACTGCTCTACATTACGCAGCTGCATGGGGTCGCTTCGAAGCAGTAACACTCCTAATCGAACGTGGTATAATATTTGCAGGGAAGAACATTGCAGGCTGGACCGCACTAGACTATTCATATTCCATCGAGATAGCGTCACACATACAGGAACGAGCAGTAGCACAATTCGAGGAGAGTAAAATCAGCAGACGACGAAATAACTTGAAAGTTAATGTTGATTCTATCATTGGAATAGAGATGTTGCCTTCGCTGACTACTCGATCGGCAACATTTCCGCCAACACAGCAGCAACAAAGACCTAGTCTGGAATACGAGACTAGATCGGCGTCGTTTTCAAATACTCCGCGGCCAAGCGGAGAGTATGAAAGCGTGTATGGAAATTCGCTGCATTCGAGTGGCACGTTGTCGCCTAATGATATTGCTAGTCCGGTTCGGCGAAAAGAATCTTTGCCATGGTAGATCTGATTTGTGTTGTGTTGGTGGTGGGGTGAGGTGAGGGATGGGGGAAATGCACCATCTTTATTATGTGTAATTATTTAATTATTGAGTTTTGTATTTATATAATTAATTTCCCCATTTTCTAACTATTTTTTATATTTATTCATTAATTCAATACTCTACATATATAATATAATATAAATAAATTAATGCGGAGGTCATACATGATCTATAAAAATAATAAATTGGTTTTTTTCAGCTATTCTATGTATATAGAAATCTATACTTGCAATTCGTCCCGCTCGCGCTACTAATCTATTAATTTAGCAAATGCCATAGTGTTCTTTGAGAAATAGTCGGCAATAACACTATATCCGTCTTCAGATTCCTCCAACTGTAAAAACAAAAAAAATTAAATAAAAATCTTAAATGGTATAATAATTATATGTTCATATATAAATATACCTGTTCGAAGAAGAGTTCATGTTTGTCGGCATTTGCTTCTTGTGTGCGTCTAATCTCTTGTATCATACGATGTTGAATTGCACATTGTGGGCATTCGCGATCGCTATCCATTAGACACCTTAAAACAAGATGAATAAATTGATTAAAATAAATACAAAATTATTCATACAAATGATCTCAATTACTCATAAATTACCTTTGATGATATGAATGCCGGCAAAGAAAATGAACTGCCGGTAAATCAAGATTTGTATTACATAGAGTGCATTTCGTGACTTGGAATATGCGAGCACTATTATTATTCACAATCAATTAAAAAACTGCAGCATATTAATTTATTAAAAAACAATGATACTATATCAAATATAACATACGAAGTCTTCAATTCTTCGATTTCTTTTCTCCTTTTCTCCGTCTCTTCGCGATAACTTGCTATCAATTTACGATCCGCTTCGCACTCTTTACGTTCTATTTCAATGCGTCGTCCCATATATCCTTTGACCATATCTAGGGTGGCTACCGAATTACGACTTAACGCTTGAACGACTTGTAAGGGTGGAAGTAGATTATGTGAATCTATGTAGTCTAGAATTTGTAAGAGTTCGGAGGTAGACGAGGCGAGAGTTGTTGGCGAAGATGAAAAATAGGCCAAAGTCAACGGATACAATGATTGGTCTTGCGGCCTATTATTAATAAATATTTGGATTATTCGGATTATGAAACGAATGATTTTTTCATGTGAAACGATGTATACCCATATTTCTTTAAGGCTTGTATCACTTTTTCAGTATTGTCTTTGGCCATATAGAACCTCAAAATATCTTCGAACATCCTTAATTTCTCATAAAGAAACACAATTCCTTCGTCAAATTGAGCCAAATGACAAAGTACAAGGGCATGATTTGTATCGTATTCGATCTATAAATTGTAAACAAAAAAAGTCATTTTGAATTAATTGTATCATAATCCATAAAATCAATAAAATAAATAAAATAATTACTTACCTCTTCCTCTTTCAATAGCTTTAATGCCTTATCCTTGCGCACCAATCGTTCTTTCACCCTTTCAGTTACTGTACCCACAGAAAAAGAACCAGGGGCACCGTTTTTTCTTCCCTTTGTGTCTTTCATATTTACCACCGGAGGGAGATACGCTTCAGACAAATACAATTCTAATAGCGTATTCCAGACAGCCTTCTTCTCTTCCACTTCAATAGTGTTATTCTCCTGACCGTCCTTTGAAACACGCGACCCGGTATCCACCTCTTTTTGAGAACCTGACGACTTTGATTCTATGGGTTTACGTGAAACTCCGAATCCACCCCATCTTTTTTCCGAGACTTGTTCGAGAAATTGTATTAGATAATTGGGTTGATCGACAAATAATGACATGAAAACGCGCACTGATGGAGGTTTATAAGCTGGGACAGCCTTTTCTTTGGACGAAGGAGGGGGAGATACTACTTGCGGAATGGGTGCTTCTGCTGCAGTTGAGAATGGCAAAAAAGGAAGACCTTGCGAATAAGGAGTAACTGTAACAGCTGGCGGCAATGTTTCTGTATCATTAGGTGGTTGACTAGGCATGAAGAGGTTTCCCGTGCAAAGATCTATCAACAGAGTAGTCGTAGGTTGCGCGAGATGATTCAAAAGCACCTTGCCATATTTTATTAAATTTCGATCCGCCTTAAAAATTCTTTGATGAATTAGCATCTTCTTATGTTATATAATGCATTGATTTGTTGCGATCAATCCAACTCCCACTTAATATACCTCAAACGGTCCTAGTTGACGAATATACTCTAAAGCATTTTCATAATCATGTACATCTTCAATTTGTATTTTTAAATATCTAAAGAATACCGAAAATCTCCTTAGTGTTTCTTGACCAGCAGTCGTTATTAAAGATGACATGAGAAAATTAACGATACAAATAACTCACAAGTCATGCTCTCTATGTTTTTTAGCCAAATACACGGCATGCTCGTAATAACCAGCTTGACGGCAGACTTTTATTGCAGTCTCGAGATCAAACTTAAGTTCATCACTGTCTGTCTATAAAGATGGCACAATTTTCTAAATTACTCGTTCTCTATTAAAGTTCGAGAAATCGTGACTATAATTACCTTTATAAATTGATCCAACCTCGCCACATCTTTTAATTTAGTATAACAGTTAATTAATAATGTTGTATGATCTGCATTGGCAAGACCATGCGAATGAAGTTCTTGAAGATAATTCACGAGGTTATGAATTCGTTGCGCATCCAGAAACTAAAAAGTTGTGTAATTTTTGATTTATCAAAACGAATAATACAGCACGAGCTGAAATCAATATATAAAATAAGCTTAAGCGTTTACCTTGCGAATTACATAAGATGGTTCAAGCTGACCTATTGTACGAATATATTGGGCCATGGCAGCATCGTAATCCGCTTTAGAACTTGAAAATAATATGGAATGTCAATTAAGTTGGCAATGAATAACAAGAGAGAAGTGTAGGATATAAGATTAATTTCATGTACTTGTATAAGTGATCACCATATTTCTTAAATATTTCTGAAATACTAGTATCATCGTATTTTTGACTATGAGCGAGATTGATAGCGAGTTGATATAAATTTTTTTTAAAAAGGAATTCGAGTTTTGTCGGGGTATCTTTTTCCTCTAGACGATAAAGCTTTAAATATGTGTAAAAATTAACACCGGTTCATTCATTATCGGATTAAAAAAGATACATAATTTTTTAGAGATGCACACCTTTCCATCCATCCCTAGGATATAAATAGCGCCCCATTCGTATGTTATTGTGCGAACGCCTTGGGAGAAATTACCAACATAAGCAATGAATTTATTAACAGTGTCAAATATAGTGACTTTGGTAAGTTCATAAGCAGGAGGCGTTGATTTTGGAGTGGTATTATTATTTATGCCAAGAGATAAAGCTGAACGCGTTGACGCGGTAAGACGCGTCGGTTGCGAGACCGGCGGTGAAACAATAATAAGATAGTATTTAAACCAGATAACGGATGTCTTTGTGCCTGGATTTTAATTATAATGTTTCTTAAAAGAAGTATATAATTTTAAAAACTCAATACCTTTGATTCATACCTTCATATACAAAACAAGCACCACGACCATCAGGCGTATAGAAATAAATAGCCTGCACAATAAAATTAGTTTATTAAATAAATTAAGAATTTTTGCCTTATAAACAATATTCTTAATTTCATACTTCATCTCTAGCTATAACCATATCATGTGTTGTATCGCTCATTATAGCGCAACCTAAGCCACAACCTTGTTCACCATCAATAATGGTCTTTATACGGGATAAGATTGCAAGAAGTTATTATACTGATTATGATTAAAGAAAATAAAATATATAATAAAAAATTCAATTTACCACAGGGTATCGCCCCGAGGTATTATATGTCATCACTTTGTTAGTCGTCACAATAAAAAGGATAGTATTCCTTTCTTCTCTAAAACCGAGGCCTTCTCAACCATAAGAAGGTATGAATTTATAATCGTCAAAGAATACTAAGGATAATAGCATTTATAATGATACCTGCCTGTTATAGGTTCTTCATTCTCATGAATAATCTTTTGTTTATTATACCGATCCCTCAATAAATCACCCTTAATCCAAATAACCATGCCATTTGTCAACCCTATCGCAATTTGAGTCATATTTTCCAAAACAGCAAAAGTTGACACAGGAAACGGTTTTTTGTTATATTCTAATTTAATGATTCGTATACATGTTGGTGCTCCTTTTGATTTATCTTGTTTATCAAGATCCCATATTTTAACTATTGGTGTTGCAGTTACCGAATCCTCCTCCTATTATGTATTATAATAGGAATTAATAATAAAGTGTTAGCAATAAAAAAACAAAGTAGATGAATGTCATATGGACAGAAAATTTTTTCTTACGCCAATAGTCACTAGAATATTTCGCTGTTTCATTTGTTTCATATGTGTCACTCGCCCATCATACGCTAGAAACTGCTGCGCATTAAAGTTTCTATCGATAATATATACGTAGCCTGAAGAGTGTAATAAATTCAATTTGAAAGCATAAGAATTATATGTTAAAGACAGATAGACATTTACATTGTTTATTTCATCAAAGAAAAATCAAATATTTGAAAAGGATATCAGCTAAAATGATATTGCCACGTCCGCTAGTGCTAATTGTCACATTTGTTCTCTATATAGATAAATTCCAAATAAGCTATTATCAAGTTGTTTTATTATCGCCATCTAATATATTTATATCTGAGAAAGTTACTTGGAATATCTCTGGAGGCTTAGTAGGGTCATTCGGATCCTTTATTTGCTGAATGTCAAAGAAATTGAACTGCCGCCTAAAAGAAGACAAAAGACTGAGAAATCGTAAATAATAGAAAATGTAAAAACCATAAAATTACCATTGCTTATAATTCATTTTTTCAAAGTGAATGCAGCAAGAATCAGATTTCAATGTAGAGGTTTAGTCAGTCTGGCAGAAATGTGGCGCAATGAGTGTATTCAACTAACTCCCAGCAAAGGTCTCGTAATGTGGCTAGTGTGATTAAAGTGGCTGAAATTAACCAATCAAATGTAAGATTTGTTTTATGTGGAAATTGAAATTCTAATCTTTATTTGATAACCTTAAATATTTTTTTTATCTAGTGTTCCCTATTTTTGGTGATATTTTGACGAAATTCAATCAATTAAAAAGTTGCCTTTTTTTTCAATTTGATAACTCGATTCACTAAGATTATGCTCGAGATTGGCATCTCAAGTGTAAATAAAAAACCATGCACAAATATTTTTCGAAGACAATCGTAAAAAATGCTAATTCTGATAAAGTCAAATCTTATATCAAGTATAATATAAAAAGAATTTATAGTTCTTCATGCGCTTTTTCCGTTTCCTGTTGTTTCTCAGTAACAGTAGATTCAGTAGACGAAGGTTCTGGTGTAGTAGTAGCAGCAGCAGTAGCGGTGGTTTCTGATTCACTTTCTGAAGCAGCAGGTGAATCAGAAGGCGGCGTAACGTCAACATCAACCTTATTGACTGCATTAGCATCCAGAAACTCGACAAAACTTTCAAATGAGCGATCGCCCTGGTAATCGACAATTTCTTTGTCTTCGCCAGCTTTGAAGAGTTTGATTGTGGGGAATCCGCTGACCGTGAATGGAACTCGTGTTGGAAGGTCATTTTCAGTAGCGTCCATTTTGGCGATTACTATCTTATCTTTGAATTTCTGATATGCTTCACCGAGTTTCTCGTAAATTGGCGTAAGTTTCTTGCAATGGCCACACCCTATTATTATTATTATTATTAAAACACGAAAATAGATGAATAATTCATTTTTTCCTTTATATATCACAAATATGGTGAATGTAATTAGTTATGGCTGACTTACATGGCGCATAGAATTCTACCAAGACATCTTTATCCTTGTCATATACTATTTCTTCGAATATATCAGCAACCAAAACGTAAACTGGACCATCGTTCTTTTCAGGGATAGGTTCCGATTTGACACTAGGTGGAATCTCATCCTTCAAGAATTTCTCAATAAATGCTCTGATATTTTC
>CAJVPS010000298.1:0-27904 GCA_910591765.1 Ambispora leptoticha
AGTCAGAATTGAAATTATTATCTGAAGAGTTAGTATCAGACTTAGAATCTGAATCTATAGAAATCTTATTGATATTATCTTTCTTCTTGAATCCACTTTTAGATTTTCTTTTCTGAGTACACTTACAAGAATTATGTCTGGTTCTATTGCAATTTGAGCATCTGTGTTAGGATGTTTTCTTAATCTCCTTCTTGACCTATCTAGATATAGCCTTATTTATTGATAACTTACTCATATAATTAGCCAGTTCTTCATCTGAGTCAATTTCGATATTTTTTGATGCATTCTCTCTATTTTTCTTAGGCAAGAAGGAAGAAAATTTATCAATAACTCCTTTAGTAATTGTATCTATTAATGATTATAAAGTAGATGGACCTGCTAGAGCACTAAGACAATCTGTTGCTTCATCTATTCAAAGCCATTCTTGGTCATTCAAGCATAAATTAGAATCTCTATACATTTTATCTGGCTCTATTTGACTGGATCGTACTAACTGTCTATTTTGCAATTGAGAAGCTGTCTGTGAAGAAACAGGTTGAGATTATGAAGATGCCATAATATCTTTCACCAAATTTTTGATTTCTTCTTTAGTCATACTTGTATTGTTTGTTATATAAAAATCTTTTGTATTAGCTGTAGATCATGAATGAGAAGTGACTGAATGAGAATTGAAATTGTACTGCTCTAATATCAATTCAGCTTTCTGTCTTTTAATTTGTTCTAATTTTGGTAATAAAGTAGAAATTAGATTTTCAAGACCAATATGTCTTACTTCTAATTTATTGTTAGGGAAAAGACCTTGAAAGAATTGTTGTCTAATCATTTCTTCCCAATTTAATACTGGGAGTGCTGGATAAGCAAGTACAACCATTTTTTTTAATTATGCATAGAATTGGCCTATAGAATTAGTTTCTTGAGTAATATTATTAAATGCAATTTTTGATTTTTCAGCAGTAATTGTTGGATAATTTGTTCTGAACCAGTATATTACTTGTCCAATACGAATATTAGGAACAATAGTATTATCTCCTGCATTAGTATTGGAAGTATTGGGAGCTAAATCTGTTGGTTGTCCATCAGCTATTAACCAATCTTCATCGAAAACAGTATGTGCCAGCACCAATGGTATAGCAATTAAATTGTTGTCAGCTGGAACTGTATTTCTTATTTGAAGAGTTCCATCTCTAAACTGATTAGCATTGATATTATGCAATGTATTATTATTAGCTAATCCATTAATAGCCCCAAGATTTGCAAGGCCTATATTATCGCTAATATTTTGCAATTCTCAATTTTTATTCTTGAGATGAGTTTCATAAAAATCTTTTGCATCATCTCTTAAACAAGTCTCAAAAAGTCCATGAATTCTTACTCTGATTCAAGCATCTGCAAGTGGATCAAGTCCGAATACTTCACAATATTATTTAAAATCTCTAATCCATTCTTCAGAATCTTCTCTAGCTTTTCCGTAAAATAGGGATGATGCATATCTTGCCATTCCTCTATATTGATTATTTATAGGTAAATTATTCTGAAGCGCAAATATTTGTTGATTTAAATTCAAAATTAATTGCTAGAAATTGCGTTCTCTATTTTTTCACTTGATATGACTTGTCTTTTGATCCTTGAATTTATTGTAATATCTATCAAAGATTCGATCTTGATTATATTCTAATAATCCTTTATCAGTCCAGTATTGTTATAGTTCTTGTTCTAAGCGATGAATAAATGCCTTAAAAATAATTTTGAAAGCATGTCTGAGTTTAAATTGCTCTTCTAATACCAAAGTAACATTATGCCACAAATACCCCCACATATCATATTTTTGTTGCAATTTTCTACCATATCTTTGGCACCTCCAGAGTTTAAAATTTAGTACAAATTTGTCAAGTAATAAAGTATTAATCTGCATCTGTATTCCTCTTTCAAATTGCTGAGCGATCCTCTTCCATCTATAATATTCTGTCTGCTTATTATTATAAGCTGTAATTATTAAAGCAAGATTATTTTGAGAATTGCTACGCTCTAGTGTAAGTTGGTTAACATAATTTTGCAAGGTATCTTGTACTTGAATAAGTTGATTGGTTTGGTTCTGAAGGTTAGTATTTTGTTGTCTATAGTAATTGACATCCTGCTGTAGCTAAACTATCTGATTATTGTTATTATCTCGTTGAGTGATAATACTATCTATATCCTGATATGCAGACTGATAATTATGCCAAACAGTATTTAAGGAATCTCTAATACCATTTATAATATTTATAGGATTATTTAATGGTATACTATCTCTAAGATGTTTTTCAATATGATACAAGTCTTATTTAATTTGTATAAAAAGGTCAAGATTCACCATATCTATATCTTTCTCTTCTGAATTATATAAACTTGGAGAGCTTCTTCGAGAAGAAATAACTTTGAATCTATATCTTAGATTTTGAACCTGCTCTTCCGATTCTTGTAATTGCTTCTCTATATTATCAATATAGGATATCTTATCTCAGATTTCCTTTTTAACTTGATATAAGCTTCTTTTAAGAGATAATATTTCTGATCTCAACTCAGCCTTTTCTTTCTCCGAAATATTCTCGAGACATTCCAGTTCTTTATTGAGAGATTGAATTTTATTCTCATACTGGATATATTTACGTTTCAGATCCTTTATATATTTCTCATTCAATTTATTGATTGAAACTTTATTAGATAACTCATCTCTTAAAGCTTGATTCACCTGCTTCAATTCCAATTTCCAATCAGAGCTTGATCTATGAGATATTCGATTAGGATGTGGTTGACGAAATGCCATAGCTATTTTTTACGGCATAATATATTGATATAAAGTAAAGATATAGCCAAAATAAGTATACCTACTATATATATAGATCCATATGCTAAGGTAGTTATAGTTTGTCATGCACTCTATTATAATATTCCCAGATTTTATCTGAATGTGAAAGCTCTACAAAAGGTGTGCAAAAAAGAAGGGTATGGTCATTTCTGACTTAAAGATATAACAAAATGATTAGAAAATCAGTATGATTACCAAATATATCATCATCCACCAAAGATTAAGGCTCAGACTAGCTTTTCTAAATGTCAAATTCCTAATAAATTACACCAATGTGATCTATTACCTCATGTTTATGATGATCAGAAAAAGGAGAAAGTGTATTTACATACCTTGGTGCTGATAGACATGGTGACAAGATTTAAATATGCAGTAGCATTAACATCAAAGAATAGTTTAGAAGTTTGGAATGTGATTGAAAAAATATATAATGATCCCAAAAATCCTCTTACATAGCTGGCATTGTTGATGATAGATGATGCAGGGGAGTTCAAAGAAACATTCTCTCGAGAGATAGAATGTTATAATATTCTTATAAGAGTTATAGATCTTTATAATTTTGAAAGCTTAGTGTTAGTAAAAAAATTCAAACAAGATTTGACAAAACTTATATATAAAATTCAATATGCTATAGAAGAAAAACTCAAAGAAGGTGAATACTTAAAATTATGGAAAAAGATACTTCAGAAAATTATTAACTATATGAATAATAATAAAACGCGATTAATCAGTATGAGTCCTAACCATGCTATGACATTATAGGAAGTGATTCCCAAAGTAACTATCAAACCTAAAAGACCCATTAAGAAAGATGAACTGTGATTATAAAAAGGAATAACTGTAAGATATTTATTAAAACCAGATGAGTTAGAAGGAGGACACGTTCATAGGAAAACTGATCCATACTTCTCATTGTGTATTTATCAAATTAAAAAGATTATTGTTAGAAGGAATTCATCACAGCCAGTCTTATACTATCTCAAAGATGAGCCTATTGAATCTACTTGGGATATAACTCACATTGACCATTCAAGTGAGAAGAACTCCAAGTAATAGAAAATCCTGAAGAAGTCAAATATCCATCTGATAATTTTATATGAAAATATCACCCTTCTGGATCGATACATTTTATTCATATTTCTAGTAGTGAATTTGACAGGGTCTAATAATATGCCAAGAAATATAATAGAAGTATTTTAGCTAAAACTGGTCGAATTAATAATCAGAATAGTAAACATCAATTTGAGTATCCATATCCATTAATAGCTACGAAGTTTGAATAGTATCTCTTATGTCATCACACTACTAAGAGAAATGTAAGATATATTTTTGAAGATCTATTAGGTAAGAAATTTCTATCATATAAACTGTCATTTTTGAATGAGATACAATTAGACAGGTATAATGAAGAGCTAAAATTAGCATTCGAATTTTATTGGGCTTAGCATTTTTCTGAGAATCCAATATTCCATAAATGAGACAAGATAGACTTAGATAGTTAACAGATGCGTAATCAAAAAAAATGGAATATATGCAAGGAGCAAGGTATAGATCTCATTGAAATTTCTTACTCTGCTAATTTATATGAATTTATTTGAAACATTTTAATTGAGAAAGATTATTTATAGGATAAAAATTAAATCTGTAAGTGTTTATCTTAGATGTGAATAAAGGTAAAACTCTAAATACTTATCTTGTTCAATTAATATTTTTCAGATATAATAATTAGTGACTTATCCGATCAGAATGAAAATAGAAAAGCTCGACCCTGTTGAAAGAATAGTTTTGAATATTGATGAATACAAAAATATAGAGAGATTTAATGGCCTTAATAGTACATCTCAATGGTCATTCAATTTATTAATTAGTGGACAAACAAGATCAGGAAAAACTAACAAAGTTATCAACCTTTTACTTGGAAATAAAATGTATCAATTGTTTAGTAGGAAAAAAGGTGGAATGAGATATATTAAAAATGATGATTTGGTTTTGATCAGTCATCAAATTAATGAGTCCAAGTATAAATATCTCTGAGATTATTATAAAATAATTGCAAATAGCTCCAAACCATATCGTGAAGATGTTACATTCCAAGCAATGAAACCTGATAAAATGCCAAAGATTAATGACTTTTCTTCTGAGAGAGGAATAGTAGTTATATTCGAAGATGTATATACCAAACCTAAAAAAATCCAGAAAAAAATTACGTATTATTTTGCTGAAGGGAAGCATCATAATATTTTTAGCATATATATAATACAATCTTTCTTTGACTGTTCCAAATTAATAAAAAACAATCTTAATTATATAGTCCTCTTTAATGGTAGTGGTATATATGATAAGCTGGTTAATATTGTCTGATGATATACAAAAAAATGGTGTAATGTTGTCGATATACTTGATAAAAATTTGCAAGATAGAGATTTTATTGTTATTAATTTAACTAGAGCAAAAGAAAACTCTCTATATCTTTGCAAAGGATGAGACCAACCTCTTGATCTTTCTAATAAGTAGTGTAATTTATGATAATGAGATAATAATTATTTTTTTTATTATTTATTAATACAGTAATATAAATACATCCCACCCACTGCTTTTTGATAAGATGATTATAGCCAGTCAATTTGGAATCAGGACAGATGTTTTTGGTATCTTATTTGCTACTATTTTTAAATGAAATAGCTATCAGTATCCAGCCTGATTGAAGTTGGAGTAGATGTTGAAAAAATAAATAAATTCTATAGTTTATTTGTATCAAGGGGTTTTTTGTGTCGGGTAAAATAACTATATATAAAAACTAAAGTAAAAAATGTTACCAGCCCTCGGAGATAATGAAATAAAGTTTATTTTAAATAGATATATTAATTATATAAATAGATATGTATATTTATATTTCTAATTGTTGAAGACAATTACTAAATCTATATCATAATTGTTTCTTTTTACAATTTATCTAACCATATAGAATAATATATTCCTGATATATACTAATTTCAAATTCAGCTTTATACGGATATTTATTATATTTTTTTATATACTCAGCATATTCCTTATTAAGATGTATTTTTAATTGATCTAGGGAATTTGGGTTTTTTATTTTTTGTGGAGTTATGTCTAAAAACTTTTTATTATCTGAAGTATTATCATTCGGTAAGTTATTCTATGCAAGTCATGTATTTGATGACTCTTTTTCTTGAAATCAGTGAAATGCTCTTTGTATAATTCTTGTGTATTTATCTCAAGATTTAGGTTTATCACACTTATGATCACAATATTTCTGCATCAAATTATCTGGCTTGATAATTTTAATATACCTTTTTCTGATAAAATAGAATGATTTCTTTGATTTTACATTATCAATATATATAAGTTTCATACAATTTAAACATATCACTACATTGGATTTATAGATTCTAGACCTGTAGTAATCATGATTCATTAGCTTAGAATTCTCAAATTCATCAAATAAATAATATACATGATATACACTTCTTTTCAGAAATCAACTCTTGTAAAGAAACTCTGACCTGAATAGCCTATTATCGTAGAGTTTCATCAGGTCGAATAACTGATAAAGTATCATATCATCTTTCAGTCTCATAAAGATCATTAAAGTATCATTGATAATTATTAATTTCATAATAATTGTAGATATATGACTTTACATATTTTCTATCATATCCAGGACAATTATTAATGAGCTTAATTGATTTAGCTTTTTTATCAATAATAGTTGTAATAATAAGACCTGACATAATTAGTAATTTATATCGAATTTAGAAATTTGGATCTATTAGTTTTGATTCTTTATAGTATAAGAATATATGATTCATTTTTAGTGCGGATCTCAAAGAGTCTTCATAGGACCTGGAGTTATTAGATGAGTTGTGTATATTCATCATATTTGCGAGTGATATAATGATGAGAATGGGAGAGATCTATATAAATCTAAAGATTCACCCCTTTGAGATGATCGTTACATATATATTAATTAATTTTCCGGTGTGACTTAATACTCTATTATATGCTAGCGAAACAAAAGACAACTTAGCATACAATAATTAAAAGATCAGGTACTAATCATATCTTTAATTTTTTTTAAAAATAAATATATTGAGAGTTAGAGGTCAGCTAAGTAAAATATAGAAAAGCAGAATTTCAAGGGAGGAAATCTGCCAAGCTCTAATCCATATGATGACAGTTCCTTTTCTGCTACTTACTATCTAGATTATTTGTTTTACTATCAATCTATAAACCAATTTGATCTAAAGTACTAATATAATCATTCTTCTTTTTAATATTTCTCTCATAAAATTCTTGTACCATTGCCTTCTTAATATTTTCTTCCAATAAACAAATATCTATAGCTACAGAAAGACACATCTCCTCCAAAGTATAATTATTTTTGGTCATGATCCAATTAAAAATTTGCTTAAATTGATTCCAGATGGTCAAACTGATACCTGTAAATGTTAATTGTCCCAAGCTTGCAGAAGAATGATTTGAAGCTTGACCTGCAGAATAATTTGAAGCTTGATCTGCAGAATAATTTGAAGCTTAATCTGTAGAATAATTAGAAGCTTGACTCATCACGCTTTATTAATTGAATTTAATCTCTTCAGTTCTTAGAATTATCATATAACGTTGATTTATTTCACTTTGAAGAGTTATGATAGAGGTATTGATTGATTTGAATTTGGTTGCAACTCTATCAAAATTGTTATGATAGTTTTGAAGAACTTATTTGATCTCATCAAGTCTCACAATAGAAATATTAAGTATTATCAAGATTCTTTATATCTCTGCTGTAAAGTTTTCATTACGTGAGGTGAGTTCAGCATTAAATTTGGCATCACGATTAGCAAGAATTTTATTAAATATCATATCACGTACAGAAGAATCAGAATTATACTTGATGTCGATATCTTTTTTGATGATACGTGAAAAATAAAATATGGTACCAATGAGCAAGTAAATGGAGATTTTCTCGATAAATATCGATAGGCCTGTGAAATCCAAAAATGGAGTGATCCCTGAAATAGCAAGTGATATTATCTATAAGTAGAAATTGGTTGTATTAGCATACATACATGAATGTAGGGGAGTGTCATAGTATATAAACAAATAAACAAACCTTAATCATTAGAAATTAGATATTATTTCAAGTATATGAATCTTTTTATTTATCATGGGTAAGATTTATTAGCAGAGCAAGCAAAGTGCTAAAAATTGTTAAATATTTTATTCTCCAAAATCACTAATTATTATAATAAAGGAGTAAAGGGGTCTCAGATATTTTTTCTTTGCCTTTTTATATAAAAAAATTACAAATCAGAATTTATTTATAGACTTGGATGGGAAAGGACCAGAAATTACCAGAACTTTTTATTACAAAGCAGGTCTATAGAGACGACTTAGGTACATTTTTTCAAATAAGAGTCATAGGTACCCCCATGCTTTACCTGTCAATTAGATCAATAATTGTCTACTCTTACCTTATTGACATTAATAATCAGACATCTATTACTCGTATCACTAACTTCAACAATTATTATAAATTAATTGATCTTTTAACTAACATAATTAATTTCTTTTTATAATAGATTTGTCTTCAATCTGTGTTCTTTAATAACAGAAGTACCAAAAAGTATCTCCCAGATTTGCTGATTACTAATGCGTAACTTGCTAATTATTGGGGTACTGATTGATTACATAACACAAATATTTGATCAACATATTATATACTATATCACAGAATAAAATTGAAAGTCATGGAACTTTTCATGCATGATGTAATCGTATAATCTTTTGACTAATACAAAAGATCAGATTTAAATATTTTCTTTATAAAGAATGCTTTCAGAAAGAAAAAAATACAGATGCTTTTAGAAGAAGAGTATAGTTTTGTCTTTATTTATAATTATTTTTATCCCAATTTTATATTTGCTAAATTTTATATAGAAATAGAGTAGGATTATAAATACCTTAGTTGGAAGGATTTTGATATTGAATATTTAGAGAATAATTATGACAAAGTCAGAAAAGTACGCTTCACTTCATGATTCAGTTATATAATTAACGCAAATAGTGGGCGATATAGTTCTATAAGTGACATGTTTCAAATATATAAGCTGGCTTGTGAGAAAGCTTTATGTTATTCTGCCAAATCTAGTAGCATTTTATGAGATACTTATGAAGGATTTTTCAAGATTTCTGATGTATATATTATTTTTTATTCTATCTATAGTATTTTATATGATGATATTCTATCTATTTTGAGAATTAATTTCACATCACCTCCTCACACCTGAGATTTGGGTCCTGATGGTCATTTATGATGTATGAAGAAATTAGAGATCTGATTAAATAAGAGTGTTGAATAATAAGCAGAATATAGAATTTTTGTATATTGACTCCTCTATTTTTATAGAATAAGTAAAGAACGTAATATATATCAACAGTAGAGGCTATGGAATCAATGGTTAACTGAACTATTATAATTCTGTTTTAGAAAAACTTATTACTGATACTAATATATTTTATACATTTCAGATTTCTCTTAAATTCGTAAGTCCAACAGAGGAGAATCTTGTCTTTTTAAACAAGAAAAAAATTGGAAAATGATTGGTAACATATTTGTATTATAGGATTTATGGTTTTTTTTTGCTTGTTCTTACTCAATACTTTTGTAGAATGATTTAATCTGAAATGAGACATCCTGTTCGTTGCTATTATATGAGTTGAGGGATCTCTTTGAATCCTTCAATATTAGCAATATTGAATAGAATGATCTACTCAGCTTTGGTTATATTATTGATCAAAACTCAGATATAATTTTTGGAAAGTTGCCAGAAGAACAAAAGAAAAATTTGAGAGAAATTATAAATTTGACATATGATCAATACGAAACAAGCTCCGTTATTTCTGACTTGGTTAAAGTTCTTTTAGAAAAATCAAAGAGCTTGAATAAAAGAGAAATGATAGTTTCACTCTCACCTATACCAGCAGATTTCCAAGGAAATGATGAGGAGTTTGAAGATATATGTGTGATGCATAGGATTATAGACTCAGTATAGGTAATTGAGCTTCTCTGTCTTGATAATTAACCAATTTCTAATACTCTTATTCTTATAACTAACATATCTGGTGCTATTTTAATGATAAAAACAAGGCTGAATACACTGAGGGGACATATATCATCTGCATAATGTCCAACTTTCTTGATTTACTGTTTTGCTACAAAAATATCAAACTTAAAATCATTTGGTAAAGTTTTAGATAATGTGTAAAATATGAATTTTTACCAGAGGCGGTCACATAATGACTATAATAAGTTTTACATACATCATAACAGGACCAAAGAAGTCTTGGAAATATCTCAATGTTAGATGGATAATTCTGGAGAAATCAGAATTGGACACAAGCCTGATTTTCATGTGAAATCTTCACTGATTACTGATGAAGTGGAAATCTGTTTTATGGAGATCTCACGTATTCTTCTGACTGATAAAAAGATCTGTGATGATTGTGATAAGTTGATCAAGCTTATGAAAGATGCTCATATACGATTACTGAGAAAATTTACTAGAGGAAGAGTTGGAAATATAAAGGAAATAGAAGAAGATCTTAACAGGGTGCCAGTTTTTGGTATCCAAGTTGCTGGTATGTAATATCACAATTATTTTTTTTTCACTCAAAACTAATCATTTCTACTTTAGGAGGAACCATGACATGTTGGATTATGACTATGCTATTTGGAGCCTTTTACTTTATTCAACATCTTGATTCAGTACAAATTCCTATGAATCGAGACCAATCTTCACTTGCCAGATTTATGGATGAATTATGGAAGTTAAGGGTAAGGCTATCGAATGTGGGAAGTTGAATAAACAAACTCCTGATTAATTAATAGAATTATTTGTAGACATCTCTATGAAACCATATTCACATTCTTACTAAAATTGTAGAAAAAATTGATGTGTTCTTATATAATATAGCTTTTTATTCATCACAAGCTCGAGAAGATGTGCCCCTTTATGATGGTGAGTTAGTAATATCACAATCACCATAACAAGATCTCACTGATCTGGATATTAAAAAAGACAGTGGACTCTCTCTACCATTAGATTTTCACCTAATAATAGATAAGTATGGAGATATTGTATAAATTAACATGTATTTTTATTGTATTGGTCATGGCTTTGCTAATAAAGAATTCGAGTTGAGAATATTATATATTATATTGATATTTTCATGTGATATATCTTGTATTGAGATAAAAAAGTTTATACGTTAATTTTTCTATATCTTGGTATGAGCTTTGCTCTTAATATGATGCATAGAACATAATTGAGTATCGAGTTGTACATTCCCCAAATAAATTATATAATGACTTAGATATAGAATGACATATTATCAATAAACCAGCTATCTTTCTATTGCTTAGCTATGTATGTTCTGTAAACTTCTATGTTGATTCCAATATGGTCTGATTGGTTAATAATTTTCCAGTTTTTTAATTATTCTGATTAGATGAATCATACCAGAAATTAGCAGGAGATTATTAGGTAACTGTCGTATATTCTTCGTAAAAAGAGATCTGAAGATACAGATTTGTAACTCCCAGAAATTTCACATAAATACTTGCAAGGGAAAATCGTAAAAATATACAAATTATTTGAAAACTTAGATATAGATAAGATCAAGTATATCATAACTTATAGTGCTAATTCTATCTTGGAGTTAACTAATGATAAAATTAAAGAAATCATAGATAGTTTCTTCAAGCAGAAAGATGAATCCCCAATTTCTGAAAATTCATCCAGAGCTTCCTGTTAAAATCAAGAAGATACTATAAGTGAGGATAACAAATCTCTATCAAATACTGAGGTAAGCATACCTACTGAATCTCAAATTTCTGATTCTTCTGGCTCTGAATCAACCCAAGAAAATAATCAAGTTGAAACAAAGGCTCGAAACTTTGCTTCCTCAAAATTACTGGAAGCTAAAGTAAGTATATCTACATCTAGTCACCTTGTGTCTGCCTCTGATAATAAATCTCGACCTTCAATCTCTATTTTACTCAATGATCCAGAAGAGAAATGAAAGTCTATTATTGATAAAGTACTAAAGCAGTTCTCTTATTTATCTTCAAAGTATAGCAAGCCCGAAAGGGCGACCCTAAAGGGTCATAAAAATTATGATTATTTTGATTTTAATAGTTCAGTATCCTGCCCTATATGCAATAAAGACCATAAAAAAGAAAATATAAGAGATAATATAAAAGATGAATAGGGTAGTGGTAATTATATCAATATAAGAACTTATCATCTGCAATATTGTGAGGCCTATCAAAATTCAATCCAAATAGTAATAGTGAAAGCGTAGAGCAATAAGTATGTAGAATAAATATGAGATCACAGGCTTTTTATTTGACATATTTTATAAGATACGGAGTGTTATTTCTCTGAAATACTTCTATATCGATCCTACTTATAATGTGATTGATTGATAAATTTCCAACCATTAACAGTTTTTAATTATTCTGATTGGATGAATCACTACTCTAGAGAATAGGTCCTATTATGAAACTTATTTTTACGATATTTTCAGATAGAAGAAATAATCTTTTTCTTTTTAACATGAACATGATTCTTTCAGGAGTTTATCTGATCAAGATCATACCAGTCTGAATCCATAGATTCTGAATCAGAGCTGGATGAATTAGTCTCTGTCTCAGATTTATTGTAAAATATTTCATGATATTTCTTTCATTGCTTATTATTACAAAACAATGATGATGCAGAGCATTAAATCTCTGATTTCTCTTCAAGTCTATCTTCGATATTTGAGAGAATTTTGTTAATTATATTTATAACCTCCTCTTGAGCTAGATCAGGTTTAGATTCTGTTGATTTAGGGACAAAGTCCCATTGCTTTGCAATAGATAAGTTATTTTTAGTGAAGCTGGCTTTATGGCTTGAAGAGTTATCTGTAGGTCTGCTATCTTCTTTAATTAATGAGATACTTATACCATCTATCTTAATTTTAGCATAGTGCTTATAATTTTCCAGAGAAAATCCAAAGCTAATTTTTGCTTCACGTATCCATATCTAATTCCATCCTAGCACCAAATTAAATGATGGATTTTTGCGAATTTGAAAATCTATTACTTTGGTACCATCTAAGCTTCGTCACTTTTCTTTATACTAAAATTGCAAATCTAAGCATTTTATTTCTTTGCCTATCAAATCATCACCGGATATATCTTCTAATCCATAATCTTCTTCAAGCTTATTATATAAGCGCTTGCTAATAGTATTAGATTTAGATATTGTATTGATTAATGCTTTTACTGGAATTTTTCCCTTTATGAGTGATTCTATGAAAATCATGTCAAATATTATTTAATAATGTATAATATAACTGAAAAAATAACTCAGTAAATAATTAACCATTCTCCACTGCTAAATAAAATTATTTGTAATCCACATTGGAGGATTCTCTCTAAGATAATTAATAATTGCAGAAATAAGATCTGTTTCATCTGATATATAACTCAAATAGTAGTCTCTAAAGACCCTGGTTATAGCTATCCTATTTTGTTGACCAGTAAAGATTGGAATAAGTATAGATAGATCAGAATCTGAGAATTCATTATCAGAATAAACTGGATGTTTAATTTTAATTTTTGAATTAAGTTTCTTTATCACTTCTTCACTAATCCCTTTACATCCCTTCAAACTAAGATATTTCAAATTAGTACAATTGCGGGCTATTTTCTCAAGAGCTTTATTACTAATTGAATAATTGCCAAACTCAATATGTTTAAGTTTTGGACAAGAATGTGATATTTCAGTGATACATTAATTAGTGAGATATATACATGAATTAAGACTCAGATATAATAGCTTTGGGTAATATCTTACAATTTCTATAATTGATATGTTAGAAAAACCCTTACTTTGATCAAGAATGAGAGTGCGTATATCTGGATATGAGCGTAAAATCATACTAATTAATGCATCTGAGATTTTTAAATCTTTCAATTTGAAATATAATATCATTGAATAATAGAGAGATTTTGTCTTTTCACACATAACTTTTTTGAATTTCAATAATTACCAATAAATAGTTTGAGGTTTCTTTTGGCCATACGGATCTTTCTGATAATCTTCATTAAAAAACTCAATATGACGCTATAGAATAAGAGTATCGCAGTGATACCAAAACCGATTAACAAATAAAGTGGGGTAGAGGGATCGATCAATTTCTAAATAATATAAAATCTGTTCTAGTAATTCTGGTAAATCAAAAATATTTAGACTCTTTAGATTATTGCTCCGTAATAGTTACGTCATTTTCAAGTAATATATTATTATATATCTTTAATCAAAAAAATATTTCATGCCTTATGATTATATAAAATCAGATATGTTAATGTATACCAGAAATACTATATGTAACTCTATTATAAACTCTGATAATTAACTTTACGTTTTACTTTACGCTTTAGAATAAGGCATTTCCTTATATCTTTAGTCTTATGTATAGCTTCTATTTCCGAACTAGATGTGGAAGAACTATCTAAATTGCTGTCTGAAGTAATCAAATTGGAAGTATCTAAATCAGAAGATGTAGAGATATTTAATCTATGGAACAGTGAATCTTTCAATCTCCCAGAAAGTATTTTGTAAAAATCATGAATATCTCTTTTATTAACAGATATATTAACCCTTGACTTCTTTTTAGCTTTAGTTGTATTAACTTTCTAACTGAGGTTCTTAATGCGTAAGATGGTTCTTACAAAAGTATTTTTTGTATCTGTTATTATTTCCAGTAAATACATCTGGATTCCATGGTTATTGTGTCCATAAAACTAATTATTACCAAGCAGAATATAATTAGACATCTTGGGGTCATATTTTTCTATAAGTACTTTAGTCGGAATTGTGATAGATTCATAATTACTAAGGCAGTTATTATTTATTACATTAGAAGTAAAGGTAATTGAAATTATGGCCAATCCAAGTGGAGCTGTGGTTTCTTCTCTGACGAATTTACTATCTTTTTCTTCAGAAGTCAACTTTCTGCTAATTTTGCCACTGATTTTCTTAAGAAGTTTATCAGTACACATAGAGATCTCCAAAAATAATAGTTCAAGATGACAATTAACTTTCTGCTTCCCTACTTTAGCTTTAACTATCTTTACTTTTATGGTAAGTTATATTATGTAATATATATATTCAACTGAAAAAAAATAACTAATAATTACTAATTGCAAAAATAAAATCAGTTTCATCTGGGTCTGAATCGTCTAGCCACAAAGTGACTGCCTTCAGTAATGATGATGAAGATTTTACTATAGATGTGGTAAAAGTAAAGAAGTATGATTAATTTTGATCATCATAGAGATGAAATAATCTTGCTTATTCATAAGAAACTCCTCTTTTTCTATAATTAACTATAACGTAATTTTGTATAGGTGAAGTATGATTATCTGGATTATAATATAGACATTCTCCAGCAATGGTATAGGTGTGGGCTGGATTCTTAGCTTTATGTACTACTGCATCATAAACTGCTCCTAATTTACATAAATATTTAGGAATTAAATTATAATCTTTTAAGAATTTATTGAACTATTTAACTTCTGGCTTACCTGGATCACCCATTCATCTAGATGATATAGCATGCTGAATTCAAGTGAGTAGTTCTTTAGCCCGTTCTTGATTCTTTTCCATAGATCTAAATTTTCTAGGAATATCTGGCTGACCTCGATTTTTCATATATCCCATTACTCTAGCATCTGTAATACGTAAAGTTTTAAGTTTAGCAGGTCAAATACAAAGCATTATCATAATTTCTGTGAGGGCTTGTAAATCAGGTGAAGTTTTTAAATCATACCTATCTAATCTTTCTTTGACCAATTCTAATATAAATTTATCTGGATAATTAATACATTTAGTTTCAGCCTTTTTCTGATTGACACTTTGGATTTTGTTAGTATCTTCTGTAATATTTAGAAATTTCATAGCCTCGATTATCTCAAGTAATGCATTAAGATTCCTTAATTCTCTATGAAGAAAAATGAGACGTGATGAGCTAATATTAGCATTTTTTGCTGATAGAGCTAAGGCATAAGCTTCAGCTCTTACATCTCTAATACTAAGTTTATCCTGTAAAATCCATTGCACCATATCTCTAATAGTTTCTTCCTCTATTCCTTTCGAGAGTTTGTTGGAAATCATAATATTTACGTTTTTATTTGAGGTAGTTACACTGTGACTACTTCTGTTTTTCTGGATCAAGAGGTGATGTAAGTCACTTTGCAAAGCAAATAAGATATTCACTTGATCTTCACTAAAGTCATATCTATTCTGTAAGATTCATTTAGTTATTTCTCTGATAATCTTTTCTTCCAAATCTTTTGGAGACAAAGCTATAGCTATTTTGTAACTGCACTTGATAACATTTATAATCTTGGTCTTACTATCTCTTTGATTAGATATTAATATACTTATCTGATCACTGCTAAATTTAAAACCCTCTCGAAGACGTTATCGACCTTAATTCCATTTTCTATCATTAGTAAGGTTTTCAAGAAATTCTGAGATGTATTTACTAAGCTCAGATATACTCATCTCGTTGTTGAGATTGTATTTTTTAATGATTTTAATTACAATAGCTGACATGATCTAATATTAAGTTAGATTATGAATAATTCTTTAGGTTATTTACACTATAAAAAATATTTTTTCAAATCAAAATTAATTATCTGCAGATAGCTATATCCAAAAATTGAATGGGTCATAGTTATTATAATTTTATCAGAAAATAGATATGAACAAGACACAGAATAGATTAAAAGTTTTAATCTATATATGCCAAGTATATGATACATGTCAATACCTTGGATCAGATTTGTCAATTTGAAAGTTACTAATATATAGGATATAACAAAAAAAATTTATAGCTTCAAGTTGTGATGACTCAGGCTATATTAACATCATTTGGTACTAGATAACATGTTTTATTTTTTGTTATCTTCGATAATTGCTTTGTTAATATACTTCTCAAATGGTAATGGATAAATCAAAAGTCTGTCTTCTTCCCAAAGTACATATCTATTACTTATTAATTTATTATATATTAGTCCATTAATTGTAATTATATGATTTATTTTGGGATTATAGATTCTTAGCTTTCTTTAATGATTAGTCAATTTGAATAATTACTCAGCAGTAATCATTTTTTTAGTATATTCTGGCTCTTTGATGTATAATTTATACATTTTTGTGTAGTATATATGTATATGTGATATATAGTATCAATATATGCTCAATCATATTATTACAATATAGTTTGGAAAAGTTTAAATTGATTTTTATATACTATACATGAAAATATGAGTAAAAAATATGGTAGTATTTATACAGAGTTTTATGGAATGAGAGATTATAAGTAATATTTTGAATACTGTCTCTAACATATCATATATCATTGTAATCTGAAAAGATTTAAATTGGTTTTATATTAAATATATTCACATAAAAAGTGAAATGGATTTTATACGTTATATATTAAAATACTCTGAATAAGAAATTTAACCTATCAATATATTAAAAGAGAGAGTTCAGAGCATTCAATCTGTTTATATATTAAAAGAGATAGTTCAATTTGTGAAAAAGGTTATTGGCAGGACATAGGATGTTTATTGCACTGGAAATTATATGATATGAATATAGCAAAATTTTCTTGTGGGATCTGTGAAAAACTAACAATTTCTGGAATGGGATATTGTCTTAAACACATAAAGAGGGTTTATTTTCGAAATTGGTATGAGAAATAAAAGGTGCAAAGAATAGAAGCTGATGCGTAATTATACTCACTTTTGCCAAAGGTAATCACTATATAACTATAAATATCAATTTTAAGCATCACAAAAATGGTCTTTGTAATGAATTTTTTTTATGCCATGGTATAAGTTCCGCTCTACAAGTATCAATTTTAAGCATCACAAAAACTCCCTTTGTAAAATATGTCACAGACCATTACTAAATAGATACATATATTAACAAATATCAAATAGGTTCTGAGTATCCTGTGAGATAGAATTGGGAGAAGTTTCTATTTCATCAGGTGAGAGTTTATTATACCCATATCATCAATCTTCTCCATTATTCCAATTCTCACCTGTCTGATATGGTGGTAACTCAGGTATATATACATAGACATATATACTATCAAATACTCTATCTAGATAATAATGTGTATGCTTATTATTTGTACCTTTGAG
The DNA here is from genome assembly GCA_910591765.1 of Ambispora leptoticha. Classification (NCBI taxonomy): domain Eukaryota; kingdom Fungi; phylum Glomeromycota; class Glomeromycetes; order Archaeosporales; family Ambisporaceae; genus Ambispora; species Ambispora leptoticha. Next base: position 18,144 of record CAJVPS010000298.1, read on the forward strand.
CTTCAAACCATAAGTTGCATAAAGTGCTGAATTTAATAAACCAAGTTTTGCTCTAAGAGTTTTTAATCCAGATTTTTTGGTATGTTGAAATGCATCTGTATTATCAAAAACCTGAGCCATTTTTGATACTAAATTTTGGAGGTATTGTATTGATTCTGATAAGTTTAAGTATATTTTAATATCATTAACTTTATATCTATTTTGATCATCAATATCTTTAACCGGTATACAAGTCTTTATTAATTTCAGACAGATTCGATATTTTTTAGCTTTAGTAACGGTTGTGAGCCTATCATTTCTATAATCTTCATGGGTAATTACCTCAACTACCATCTTATTGTTAGTGCTGGCATCTCACAGTTTTTAGAGATTTCTAAACTAGCGCATATGATTATAATTTCCAAACTCTGAGATAAATTCTTCAGTTAAAGACTCAGATGCTATATTATAGTAATTTACAATATGGTGCTGGTCTAATGCTCGTATTTCTTCTAAAGTTTTCTTTGATTTATTCTCTAGAATCTTAGCCATTTCATGATTAATAATATTAGCATTTGCGATATTTGAAATTCCCTCTGCTTTAATAACTGAAGAACACGCTTTTATTATTTCAGTTAATAATATTGTACCATTTTTGGATTTAGACAATGCTACTGATTCTAATATATTGATTCTTATTCCTACTTTTCGAAGAAAATTAACCATTTTCCATCTAAACAAATAACAAGATTGGAATTTTTCCAATATATGGACAATCCATAATCAGACTGTTGGAATATCTCTATTTCAGATAATGGATTCTACATCTAGAAATATTCTTCTATTCTGAAGTTCTTGGGGGAGGTATTCACACTTAGCTTTTAATAGCCAGTTTAATAATCCTTCTTCTGTAATTGGAAAATTTAACGATCTTTGTTCAATGTAATATGTGTATTCTTTAATATATCTCATATGAAATAATATCTGGTTTGTCCCAGCATTTATTTCTATATAACTTTTGAAAAGACAAAATGCCCACTCAAACTTGAGGTTAGTATATGAGACTCCTATTTTTAATATACTAGTGTATGCTACTATATCTACATCTTTCCATGCTTTCTCAACATTACTAAAGTCCCACATTTTTTCAACTGGATCAGAATTACCATGATACTCCTTGATACGTAATTCTGGAAAATCAGTTTTAAGAGTATAAATAATCTCTTGTATATCCTTTCTAAGATGGCATATAACTAATACACTCTTTCACTTCTTGGATTTCAATATAAACATTTTTCTAGCCTAATTCCAGAGTTCTAATAATAAAGTTTCTTTGTTAGGAGTCAAATGGAACAATTTACCTTTCTGGGATTGATAAGTATTATGGATAACTGAAAATTGCTTACCTCTTTGAAGTGATTTGATCTATTCTATATTAAGATCAGTAAGGTCATTATCCATAACAATAATATGTCTCACTTCTTGAATTAGCTTATGTAAATGCTTCCTTGACCATCCTGCTAAATGAGTGTATGCTTGACTATTCACAAATACTACCTCATTGAGCTATAAGTCATATAGTATTGGAGGACATTTATAATTTTTCTCGTATTTGCATTTGTTAATAATACGATGTAAACTTTCTATCTGACATACTACTCTTTAATAATCTGGGAGATTTATATCTTTAGTATCAATATCATAGTAGAATTTGAGATTAAGCCTTACTGTAACTGTACTAGAATAAGTATGTCACATAGATAGAGTGAGCAAATTTATAGCTTCAGGAATAGTAAGATGCTCTAAAATATAAGTCTTTTCCATTTCCCAAGGTGATCCTACATATACATCATCCTCCTCAGGTAAAGGTTTTACATATCGCTCCTCATATACTTCTGTTGTAGTAAGGAGGGAGTCATATTTAGCCCAAGCTGGTATTTCTAAGAAGGGTTTTGGGAACTTTGGACCCTTTATTTTATGAGAAATTGGTGAAGAAATATTATTTTTATTTTTTTGCTGGATTTTTTCCGCGATAGATGGGTCATTAAAAATTTTTCCAGGTTCATCTCTATTTTACTGGAAGCATTTCACAATGAATATTCCATCATAACATGTATGACCGAACTACTGCTGATCCTTATCATATGTGCATTCACAAATCAGATATTCTAGATATGCTTTCTGATTAAAGTATATATACTATTGAGAATCTTTTTTTTGATATCCCAACTTCCAAGATATTCAGAATACTTCTGCAAAACTAGATTTGCATATTTTTTTAACACATCATGACTCACAATTATTTTTTTCTGATTATTTATTTTTTCTATACAAAGTATACAGGACCTTACTTCATATCTCGAACTAGTAGGTGATTAAACTCTGATGTTATTGAAATCATTCTACCCATTATCTAGTGAATATTGGAGAATGCACTTTACGTGATCTTTTTTTGCTGAACTTATTAAGCGGAGACAGAAATTTCGACCAGGTAATTCTCTATCAATAAACTTTCTATATTTTTTTCCAGTTAATCTGTATACTAATTCTGTAAATTCTTTTAGCTTTAGATAATCAACAAGAAGAGCTAGGATGTATAGAATGTGATAACTGCATTTATTATCATTAGATAATATTATAATTACCAACCCTTTAATAATTTCTTTCCAACTATAATCAAGAATTCGATACAATGCTCTTACAAATGCACAATAAATGCTGAAAAACACATTTTTAGTATTAATATTTTCAGCTTCTATTTTTTCTTTAGATGCGTCAATATCAATCACAGCTCTTAAAGGCCATTCTCCGTTAATATATTCATGAATTCCAGATAATCCATATATCTCAGATATGTCATCTATGACAGAAAACTTTGGTGTTTGGTTATCTTTTTGGTTAATTTGAATAATCAATCTATTAGTTAATTCATCTCTTTTATACATATTGAGCAAACTAATTCCACTCTTTACTTCATGATTAGACAAGAGATAGTCTCATAAATGTAAATCTTCTAGTGAACTTTTTTTATCTGTCATATCTCTGGCAGGTAAAGAAATGATTTTACAGATTTTATTCATCACATCTTTTTGTGTAAATTTATCATCGAATCTTTCTTGCCTTTTAAAATATGTAACTTCTACTCGATCTATGGAATATGTCGAATTAGATATTTGTTTTTCTATATTAGGGGGTTGGATGACTGGATATTTAATAGTAGTCTCAGTATCTGATTCATATTCAGAGCTATAATCACTGCAATTTTCTAATTCACATTCAGATATATTATCGCTATATTTATCTGAGTCACTTGAATAGTCATCAGTTTTTCTACCTCTGTACCAGATCACTTGTGTGCTTTATTTACTCATTTTTGGTATTTGGTTTTTTTATTGGTATGTATTAATCTTTATTTGATTATATTATTACAAAATAGTTTGAAAAAGTTTAAATTATTTTTTTCATGCCTGGTAAGAGATGTTAAAAAAAATGCATCAAGTTTTAGTAAGATAAATAAAGAGAATTGTGATCTTGATTAGTGAATATTTTAGATATATAAGTTTAGTAATATATTATAAGAATTATGGAAGTTATATACCCATTTTAATGTGATGATAACTAGTATTATATCTAAATACTTGAAGAGTGGAAAACTGTATCACTGCGGAATTGTCTGCCATCAAAAAATCACGGTGAAACTCAAGTGCTAATACCGAATTGCTACAAAAAATCAACGATCTCAACCACAATATAAGCCTAATGGGCTATGAAGTTCGTAATATTGAAAATGGTGTTGGTAGTTACGTCAGTAATTCTGGCTCTCAACAGTCTAGGTCTAATAGAACATCTCAAGATTATACCAGCGATATTCAAACTCTATGGCAAGATTTCGATTGCCTATTCAAAGAAAAACGTTGACTAGAAAAACACACTGAATCATCAATGTATTTCAAAATATCAGAAGAAATTAGAGAGTTAGGGGAACACCTTGGAGATGCTACTATAAGGAAATTCCACAAGCGTCTTACTAGAAATCTGACAGAAGAAACTATAGAATATATTAGATTATGGGTAGATAATGAGAGGGAATTAGATACAGAGGTAGAAGAGGAGGAGAATAGTGATAGTGCTAGACCTAGCGGGATGAGAGAATAGGGATCCACATTATAATGCTTTGGGATAGTGGATTCCCTCCCATGCAGTCGTGCTAGATCCCAGCAATTTTTTATCTTGTATTTAGGCATTTTGACGAGAATTTATTAAGTAAAACATTAAGCTTGATTTATTGAAGGTTGAAGATTGAAATAGGTTATTGAGAAAAACAAGTAATTACTAACAATATTTCGCAGTTCTCACTGCTAACCTCCCAATCATCGAAGATAACTATTCAAAATAATAAAATTCAGTAATAGTTCTATCAGACTCAACGCTCCATACCAGCTGGATAATGTCATATGCATCCAAATTCTTCCCAAGTGATCATAACAGAGTAATCATAGCATCCCAATCAAATACTCAACCATAATAATCAAGAAAAAGTAATCCATTTTCATATTCCCTGATGATGATGATGTGATCAAAGCCATACTTTTTAATAGACTCCAAATATCTATTAACACTTGATTCTTTGTTTATGAGCTTATACCAAACAGATTTTGCAATACGGTAGGCGTCAGATTCATTCTTGATCTTTTTCACTAGCATGAGCGAATTCTTGCGACGCCCATGAAGTTCATCCTGTCTGCTATCTTCTGACACTTGATGCACGGGAACTTGGACTCTATCTCGGGTAAAGATATTGTTCAGCTGTATAAAACAACACGGTGCCATCGGCTCCTCAGTTGTCCAGTCAGTGCATGCCAAGGTACCAATTCGGAACAGTTGCCCCAAGGATGACGACATTCTGTCGATTGTTCCTTTGTTAGAACAACTTTTTTGCGATACTACTTTAATATCGGTATCGTTTCCACTCTTGATTCTAATACCTGCTTATTGCTGTTGGCTGATATCATGTTCAGTAATATTTTTGGACTGCGGATGGATACCCCGAACATGTAATGATTTATCATCTTTCTTTTATATGATTTTTTCCCCTTTTTTTTTCATTTTCTTGGACTTTTTCTTCACCATTTTTTCTTCTTTTTCAGAGTTAAAAATGTGAGATTTATTGTTCTTGGATGTGCATCTCGATTCAGTTCCATTATCACCATCTTGTTTCCCAACAATTTTAGCATCCTGACCAGATAAATCCATGTCATTTTGCTCTTTTTAATATGCCATCCCCACAGTAGGGCTATAACATCCCAATATGTATTTATGGGGATCAGGTAAAAACCAGGTAGAGTCACCAACTTGCCCGTGGCCAGGATAACTATTCCCTGAATTCTATATAAAAGACTTTGTTTAATACAATCAATATGTTGGAGGATTTTTTTCTGTGCAAAAACAGATCTGAAAGGTACTATGAACTCTGTTATTAGTTCTCTACCATGGTTTTTGCAAGGTGTCCAACCAAGTGTACGGGCTTGAAATAAATGGTAAATGAAGTGCTTGAAACAAGTCAGCCTACTTTATTTAGTGCACGACAATCTACTTTTGGTTATTTCAGCTCCTGGCCATGATCAGGAGAAAAGGAAGATAGTTACACAAATGATATATTTAGATGATCGGTCTATGTAATGATGACACATTTGTGTCAGATCAGTCATTTATCAAACAAGTAAAGTATTCATAATACATGTGACACTCTTAAAATGGAGATATTGGCTTAGAATCATATGAATACACTCTGCATATTTAAATATCTTATAATATACAAGTTCTTTAATTTTTGCTCATTCAATATACTATGCGAGTTGCTAGATAGGTAATAATTTAAACAAATCTGCACCTTATATAAAAGTTATCAAGAAACATAACATCAGAGCTTGAATTTCAATTCAAAATTAATTCATTGCAAGAATTAAATTTGAAGCTTTTAGCCGAGATTACTGAACTTAGAAAGGAGAATGCTAAGATCAAGACCAAGAATACAAAATTGAAACAAGCTATAGAAGCAAATACTGAGCTCAAGACCAGATTCGAGGAGCTAGAAAAGAAAAATAAAACAGACACCAGTAATCTCATTGCTGAAAATGCTGAGCTCAGAGACAGAGTCACGAAATTAGAACAGAAGCAGACACAAAGTGATAGCGTACACATATTAGAAGATTTTATTCTCCACGAAGCATCATCTGATATTTCTTCTAATATTCATATATACTCATCTGAGCCTAAATCGTTAGAAAATAAAGAGATCGATGAATTTCTGGATTTTAAAAGTAAGGAAAGAGTTAGTAGTGAGATAAAACAACGCAATAAGGAGAAGAAGCTTCGAGATCAAGACCTATCTTTGGTTAGCCATAAGAAAAAGGGAACAGATAAACTCCAGCAAGAATTATTCAATACTTCTTTAGAGCCAAGTTCACAAGATCACTCTATATCAAAAAATATTAAACCAGGACAGATCGGAATTTCCAAGACGGCCCATCCTGAAAAATTTGAGGGCATGAATGGTTCTACAAAGTGTATTATTAATTCATTTGACATTAATGAGGTATCACAACATTTAGCTCAGTTGTGCGATACAGCCATAGGTGCAGAAGATTGAGCTTCGAAGGCTAATCAGGAAGAAATCATGTGCTGGTCTCTTTATGGTAGGGATTTTGAATTTCAAGTTGGTGAAATGAGTAGTAAAAATAAAATTGGCGAGAAAAAAGCAAGAACCTTAATTTATAATGAAATTAAAAATCAACTTTGTATTCTCTGTAAAAAACGATCACAAGATTTGGGCTTACAAGTTCAAAATATATCATGAGATACCTTGCACAAAAAAACTCAAAGAGCTGTAAAAATTTATAAGTTATTCGAAAAGATAGATTTAGATAAAATTAAACATATTAAAAACTATAGTGCAAATTCTATCTCGGAACTTACTAATGATCAAATTCAAGAGATTATTAATCATGATTCAGAGAGCCAAATTTCTAATTCTCCTTTGCTTGAAATCACACCTGAAGTATCTTCTGAAGATAATATAATTGAAATTTCTGGGACGGTCTATCTCGAAAAGACTTTATTAGAAACCAAAATAAATGTATCATCTGCATCACGATCCAAGAAAGATTTACCAAAAGCAGAGGTAAATATACTATTCAAATCTCAAACTGAATCAAAGACCTTACCTGAAGAATAGAATAATCTGGCCCATGACCGTGCTATTTTTCGCAATAAAGTATTGGAACAATATCCTGATCTATATTATGAATTCAGTAGTGAAAATGTTGATTATTATGGTGAAACATTATGCCCATTATGCAATTTAGACCACGATGATGAAGAAGACATAGAAGGCAAATATGAAACTGAGGAATCAGAGATTTGATGCTTTGCATTATCATACTATATTAAATGTGAACAGCGTGAAATTCAAATTACTGCATAAATCCCGCCAATTTATTACTCTCATTATTAGTAGAGTGTATATATAGTATTGCAATTAATGTATACTTGGAGATACATTAAAAACTCGTCAACTCTACACATAACATGAAAGGTATAGTCTCATTACTCCGAAATACTTGTGAGTGGTCAGGAAATAATATTTTTTAGTATATGACATCAAATGTGAGAAATTAAATTGCTTTGAAATTATATAAATGGTAACATGGATGCACAAGCCAAGTCTGATAAGGTATTATTAACTCCCAAATATCTGAATTGGTATTCAAAATTAACTGATTTACCAACCACTATATCTGATAAACTTCATTCCAAGTTATATAAAATATATAAGAAAAAAACAGGACTCGATCCCTGGATAAAGTCTGAAACTTCTGAATCCCCACAAAGTGAAAATGCTGATAATCACATCATACAAGATAGTTCTTTGGAAACTCAGGTAATGGCGTCAAACAAAAATCACCTTTATCAGTATACCATCGAACATGGAATAAATCCCAAAGAATTTTCAATCATTACAGAGGCTGAGAAAAATAGGTGGGCCATGGGATGTTTTCGTGGGGATTTGAAAAGAGATATACGCTTCTATCGTGGTGGAATAGAAAGAAAAGAAGACCCTAGAAAATATTGTAAATTTTTAATAGATCAGGATAGGCTAATCGGAGAAGAGTTATTACGTCACAGTATATTAAAGAGTGGTTTAAGTACTATATGGCTAGATGATCTGATGAAAGAATGGGAAGAAATCCATACTTAATTCGTACAAATTTTTAGCCAGACATAGTGAGATCCAGAGGTCTCTTGTGTATTTCTGGTCATCCCTATAGTCCAGTTACACAATTATGCATATTTCACAAGACACGGAGTGTCATTTCTTGGAAATACTTCTATATTGATCCTACCCATGATGTGATTGGTTGATAAATTAATAGTTTTTTAATTATGTATTAAAGATACTAGCTCCACTATTCTAATTAGAGGGATCACTACTCTGGAATGTGGACACAGTTGACATGCTTTTTTTTACGATATTTTTGAATAGAAGAAACAACCTTTTTCTTTTTAACATGAACATGATTCTTTCAGAAATTTATCTGATCGAGATCATACCAGTCTGAATCTGTGGATTCTGAATCAGAGCTGAATGATTTAGAAGGATCTGTCTCAGATTTTATCCATGGTAGCTTTGCTTTATTTATATAACTTAGTTCATACTCAATAATATGAAGTTTTTCAAAAACTTCATACTCTATATCATTTTCTATAGAATGAACTGACTTTCAAATATTATTGAGGTGTGTTTTTATTGAAAGCTTTCCATCCCCATCACTTAAATCTATTTTAGGATATTTCTTAATCTTATCAGCTCCGCTATTTTTGAAAACATTATCATTTAATCTTCTGGGTGTTGGAGGTACAGGAGGTATATTGTGAAATATTTTGTGATGGCTCTTTTGATGTTTAATATCTTGAGCACCTGAGAGAATTTTGTTAATTATATTTATAACCTCCTCTTGAGCTAGATCAGGTTTAGATTCTATTGATTTAGATAAGTTATTTTTAGTGGAGCTGGCTTTATGGCTTGAAGAGTCATCTGTAGGTCTGCTATCTTCTTCGATTAATGGGATACTCATATCATCTATCTCAATTTTAGCATAGCACTTACAATTTTCTAGAGAAAATCCAAAGCTAATTTTTACTTCACGTATCTATAACCAATCCTGTTCTAGCACCAAATCAAATGATGAATTTTTGCAAATTTGAAAATTTATTACTTCAGTACCATCTAAGCTTCACTACTTTTCTTTATACTGAAATTACAAATCTAAGCATTTTATTTCTTTGGCTATCAAATCATTACCGGATATACCTTCTAACTCATAATCTTCTTCAAGTTTATTATACAAGCACTTGCTAATAGTATTGAATTTAGATATTATATCAATTAATGCTTTTACTAGAATTTTTCCCTCTATGATTATTTTTATGAAAACTATATCAAATATTATTTAATGATATATATTATAATTGAAAAAAAATAAATTGGTAAATAATTACCCATTCTCTACTACTACATAAAATTATTTGTAAATCATGAATGATTAAGATTAATCCTGTCAATTTCTCTGATACAATTACTGAGTGCAAAAATAAGATCTATTTCATCTAATAATGTACTGGTGAACATTGGAATAGGTAGATCAGAATCAAATCATTTTTTATCTGAATAATTAGGATATTCAATTTTAATTTTAGGATTAAGTTTTTTCATCACTTCTTCA
>CAJVPS010000299.1:0-27902 GCA_910591765.1 Ambispora leptoticha
ATAATGATCATCTGTATATCCAGAATGAAAATGATCTTCTTAAAATGTAATACAAAGCTAATCTGTTATACAGATAGTGCAAAATAAAGATCTAAACTAAATGAGATCTAAAGGAAGATAACCCAATCAAAATTATTACACTCAATTAGAATCTCTATACTAATTTCATCATCATTCACTTCAGTCTTAATTCCTAACATATTCTTCACTAATCTTCTACACAGAAGAAGAGCTCCAGTTTAGTCTAGAAATACAATAGAAGAAGAGTCTTTAGAAGAAAAAGTCCAACTCTCTATTCTTTTAGATTCATCTTCTCTTCAATTCTAAAGGAATCAAGAGAAAGAAATAGCAGATCAGGCAGTTCAAATATTAGCAGCTGTTCTCATTTCATTAATAGCAATAATGCAGAATCAGCAGAATTGACAAGCTGAACTGTCAATAATATCACTTCTTTTTTATAATAGTGGAACACATAAAGATCTTATGAACTGGATTGAAGAATTTAATCACTTAACAAATACAAATAATATAATAAATGCAAGAAAAGTAGAAATAGTACCTGCCTATTTGAGAAAAATTATATCAACTTGATATTAACAAAGTAAAGTAGCAAATATTGATTAGTCTATAAGTTAAAATAATAATAATAATAATGATTCTTTTTACTAAATCTTTATTATATAATTTAGAATAAATATCCAAGTCTTGACATGATAATAATAGCTAAGATTGAGAATGCAAAGAGTAAATGAAGATATAACTTCTTATGCAAAAGATATTTATATACTACTTTAAAAAATTGACTAAAATAAGCATATTCTGTCACATACTATATTGAGCAATTTGTAAAAGACTTGAAACTGAAAATTACCTTTCATGTAAATAAATCTAATCCAGATATTCTAGATACAGCAATCACAAAAGTGATCAGTACTAAGTCTAGCTATAAATAAACTTATCAGAACTCTCTTAGCTCTATGTCTTTTATGTCATAAAATCTTGATATTTTCTTTACTATTTCAAATCCAGTAAATGATATGAGTAAAGCTATAGCTAATCTCACTGAGCAAGTAAAGAAACTGTCAACTCAGAATAATCAAAGTCTCAGTAATCACCCCAACCAAGGCAAGACTTGTTATAATTATGATAAAAATGGTCATATAGCTCATGATTATAGACTGCCAAAGAAGAATATAAATAATAATAATAATAATAGTATCTCTAATATTAAGTATTTCAAATATAATAAAATAAAATACTATACCAATAGTTATACAAAAAGAAATATGAATACTAGATAGCTAGTTAATCTTGGAATCAATATTATCATCACAGTTCTAGATAATAATCTTTTATTTTAATAACTATAATAACTTTTAGGTGGATAGTCTATTATATTCCTATCTCCTAATGTTATCACTAATAATAGTAATATGTTATGTTTAAACTAGAATCTATATCTGAGAAAGATCAGAGTACAAGTCAATTCCAAAAATATTTAATAATATTTTTACAATAATTGCTAACTGAAATTATAGAGAAAAATAAAAATCTAGAAAAAAAGAATGAAAAAGTGATAGATGTAATTTACTGTAAAGAAAAAGTAGAAGATCAACATATTAGAATAATAATTGATAGTGGATCAGTCAGTAATATCATGTCAGTTAGATTTCTAAAATAAATAGGAAGAAAGATTGATAAGTCATTCAATATTAATCTTATAGGTATAAATAGAAAGTCTGAACAATTATTAGGTAAAGTAGAAAAATTGAAAATAAAAATTAGAGATCTAAATCAATAAATAGATGCTCTAGTTATGAAAAAAGCAAAGTATGATCTGTTACTTGACAATTAATAAGCAAAATAATCCAAAGCTATTTTAAATTAGGATGAAGAACTTTTAAGTTTTAAAGTTAAAGAAGAGTTTACAATCATTCCAGTCACCTGTACTTAGCAAAGATCAATCATAAAATTAATCAGTCTCAAGAGAGAACTTGAGAATTCTATTCTTGAGGATGAAAATAATAAGTTTAAATATGAAGAAGAAGAATTAATTAACCAGCTCTTATATATAATACACAAAGAATAAAGTGAGTAGCTTATGCTAAAAGTAGAAGTTCAAGAAAACTTTGTGAAAATTAATGATGAAATTATTAAATAGGAAAAAAAAGAAAGAATTTGACAAGAAAGACTAGAAGATTATAATATCTATATTCATAATGAAAAAGAATCTGAATGTGCTTAATGTAAGATAAAACAGAATATATATAAATAGTTAGAGATATTATCTCAACTATTCTTGAATATTACTCTAACTATGATTAAGTTAGACTTGAATTCAGAATAATAATAATATCTTTATCAAGTTTTGAATTCATATAAAGATCTTTTCAATACAATTCAGTTTGATAGAACTAATATACTTTAATATGAAATATATTTAAAAGAGAAAAGATCTATCACTCTTTGGCCATATCATCAAAAGTTATCCATAGAGAATATCTTTCTGAAAGAGAAAATTCAAAAGATACTGAATAATAGAATAATTTCTCTTTCTGATAGTCCTTGATTTATATTAATAGTAATAGTAAGGAAAAAGAATAGGAAATTCTGGTTATGTGTGAATTATAGGAAACTAAATGAAGTTATAAAGAAGAATCAATATTCTCTTTCACAAATTAACAAACTCTTAAACTCTTTCAAAAATGCTAAATAATTTATTATCATGAATCTTGCTAGTAAATTTTAACAAGTAAAAATATATTTAAGAAATAGAGAAAAAACTACATTTATTACTAATAAAAAACTATTTCACTTTAATATAATACTATTTGGGCTTACAAATACTTCAGTCATCTTTCAGAGACTTATAAACAAGATATTTAAGAAATATATTGAGAAGTTTATAGTTGTATACTTGGATAATATAATCATATACTCTGAAACTTGGAAAAAGTATATAGTTCATATATAAAAAGCTCTAGAAAAACTTCAATAGGCAAATCTAAAGCTTTAATCTGACAAATATATTTTTGAAAAGAATCAATTACTCTTTTAGGTTATATCATAGGAAAAGATGGAATTCATCCTAATCCAGTCAAAATAGAAAAAGTACAAGAATTTTCAGTACCTATTAATATCACATTATTAAGAGAATTTGTTAGACTAGTCTCTTATTATAGAAAGTTTATTAAAGATTTTATCAAGATAGCAGCCTCTTTACACAAATTATTCAAGAAAAATAAAGAGTTTAAGTGAACAGAAAAATAACAAACTGTCTTTGAATTACTTAAGAAATATTTAACTTTATCTTCTATTATCACTTATCCAGACTTTTCAAAGTTATTTATTCTTTTTACTGATACTTTTGGATTAGGATTAGGTGCAGTACTAGTATAATATAATAGTGAAAAGAAGAAATATATAATCACCTATGCTAGTAGAAAAATAAGTAAGGAAAAAAGTAAATATACTGTAATAGAGCTAGAATATCTTGGAGTCATTTGGGTAGTTAAACTATTTAGATCTTATCTGCTATCTGATATCTTATTCATACTAATTACTGATCACTCAGTACTTAAGTAGTTAATTAATAAATCAAACTTCTCTGGAAGATTTGTATATTAAATAATAACTTTATGAGAGTATAATTTTAAAATTGAATACAAATCTGATAAAATCTATTCAAATATTGATTCACTTTTCAGAATATTACACACATTTACAAAAGAAAAAAACAAAATATGAATTTGAATAACTATATAGAATTATATAATTATCTTAATATGCTAATAATATTTGATAAATTCTTAAAGGAAAAATAGAAATGGCTACTGGCAGAATCAAAAAAATATTTTATACAAAATAATAAATTATATAAAAGAAACAGATAGGATATTGACCATCTATTATTAGTTATAAAATCAATAGAAATAGAATCAGTCCTTTATAATAATCATTCAAATATTATCTCTAGATATTTTGGAATTAAAATTACTTATAATTGAATAATAAGAAATTATTATTGATCTCAGATATATAGAAATATAGATGTATATATTAAAGCCTATAATATATACTAACAAAAAGAATAACTATACAAGAATAATAAAATAATATCAATTTAAGTAAATATATCTTTTGAAAAGATTAGAATTGATCTAGTAAGATCTTTTCTAGTAATTAGTAATAGAAATTACTATATCATAATCACTATAAACTATCTAATCAAATAGGCTAAAGCAAGATTAATTACTGATGCTTTTGCAAGTACAATCATCCTCTTTCTCTATGAAGATATAGTGATAAGACATAAATTTTTAAAAGAAATACTTAGTGATAGAGAAACTATATTTATTAATGAAATTATCAAAGAACTATTAAAAAAATATTAGATCAAGCATAGACTTTCTGCATCTTACCATTCTCAGACTAATAAACTAGTTGAAAAATTAAACCAAACTTTATATACTTTATTATCAAAGTATATTCAACTTTATAAGAAAAATTGAGATTATTATCTACCTTCAGTTCTATTTGCTTACAGAATAATCAAGTAAAGTACAACTTTATTTGAATCTTTTCAATTAGTATATGATCAATAAGCAATCACATTATTAGATATTGAATTAAAAGACTTTGATAATCTCACTTTTGAAGAAGTTCTTGTCAAAAAAATATGTGAACTAATTGATAAATTAGAAACTATGCAAGAACTAGTCCTTAGTAATATCTAAGAGAAATAGTCAAAGTAAAAAGAATAGTATGATAAGAAATAAAAGTTAATAGTTTTTCAGATAGGACAGAAAGTATTAATAAAATAAATGAAAACTTAACACTAATATTATAATAAGTTTGATAAAAAATAGAAAAATCCATTCTATATTTATGAAGTATATGACAAAAAAATATATAAACTTAGAAATAAAGATAGAAAAGTCTTAAAAAATCTATATAATAATAACTACTTGAAATTATATATCAAGTTTAATAATTTAAAACTAATAATTGTCATCAATAATAATTAAAAGATTTATGAAGTAAATTTCTTAAAGCTGGAGATCCTATAATCAATTACTTATTTATATAGTGCAGTAGATATGGTGCAATCACAGCACATAGTATAATAATTATCAATTATTACTAAATCAAATAAATAAGTAATTTATATTAATTAATCTTATTTATACAAGTGAAACTTGATAAGCCAAAGATTATGAGAAGGGACAATTTATTTGGCTTATCAAGATTTTTATTTTACCAAATTTCACAATAAGTTGAATTTATATATAGTTTACACAAACTTTCAGCTTATAAAAATACTATATATAAACTTTATTAATGATAAAATGCAAGAATACTCATTTGCTATAACATATTCTGTTATTTAGTCTCAATCATTCTCTTTAACTTTTTTAAATTAGATAAGAAAGCAGTATTCACTTGAAACTTACTATCACAATCTTGAGTAATATATAAAAGCAAAGAATTGACATTCTCAAGAGTTGATTTATGAGAAATAGCTTTGACTATTGAGAAGTCTTCTGACTCTGACAAGTCTTCTCCTTCTATTATTACAATAATAAACTCTGTTGTTGATATATTTTATATAGAGATAAAATCTTCTGAATTAATAAACTCAGACGCTTTCATTCTAACTTCTTCATAATTGATAGGAAATTAATTAACAAGTTCAATTAGCTTTGTATTTGTTGATGAAATAATATTTTTATTTTCAACAGCTATATTATTAAGTATAATACCCATTTTTTACTATGCATATATTATTGTCTTGATACTTACTTAGTTCCATGAAATTCTAATAAATTTAATAGCTTCACAAATATTAGTTTGAGAAATATTTGAAATAAATTGGTTCTGAATAATAGTGTTATCATACTTTTGAATTTAATTAATATAATAATATTTTTGATATTGACTTTTGAAACTATAAATGATTCCAGCATTGCATAGCTAGAGATATGCCATATAATTAGAAGATAAAAAATGTACTGTAATATTTGAAAATATACTATTATCATCAATCTTATATGAGGAAGTATTATCTATGAGTAATAAAATATTTTAGTATGCTTTATACATAACTTCATTAAGTTACAAAGTCAGTATTTGAAAATTAAAATCTGTATTCATGAGGTCAAGTTCTAATAGTAATAAACTAGTAGAGTATCTTTGTTAATTCTGTTGAGTGATCATGGATTTTGATATTTATGAATCAATAAAGATTTTAATTTTTCTCCTGTAGCACTTACTATAAATATTAATATAACGTGATCTTTTGCTTTCTTTCACTCTATTACAGGACCATGTGCTAATATTTTAATAGGATTCAGATGATAAAAAAGTGCTGTTTTGTCACAATTGAAAATATTTTCAATTAGATGTAATTAAATAAGTTATTATAATTCATTGCAGAAATGTGGCAAGTTTTCTAAAGATGTAGAATTAGCTTCATCTTGATAAATAAATTGACTTAGATTATGACATTTTTTGAAATTTATAACCTATCTAGAAGAAGCTTTAAAGTTATTAATATTTATCTTATTTGCAAATTCTTGTACTTTAACTTTTAATATTTCATTAGTAAGAGCTTATCTATGATGTATAGCATGTTTAACTTATAAAGTGAGTACTGACTCAATGATAGGAAACTTCATAGTTTTACGATACTTAGAATTAGCAAATGGTAAATTTTTATCCAAAGCTAACTAAATATTTTTTTCTGTAAGAATATCATGAATGGTGTTGGATTTTATTCTGAACTTGATTACTAATATCTCCAATATAATATTAGAATATTTTTGCACTTTAATATAAAGAGATTGTTTTTCAAGACTAGTCAGCATCTTTTGATTTACTTTTTTCTTTACTGTTTTATTTCTTGAATTGGTTAAAAATAATATAACATTTGAAGAACCACTTGTTGAACTTTTTTCATGATTATTTATTCTAAAATATTAATCAAATGAAAGAGTTAATTGAACTTTCCTCATAAAAATATATATAACGAAATAGATCATTTGAGAATACTCTATCAAATTCACGTGATTACTTCAATATATCAAGATCAAATTATTATAGTCAGTTAGATAAAAATCTTCAGCTTATCATTTAATATAAATTTACTAATTAATTTCAGCTTAAGCTATAATAAAATTTTGGAAAATCAAAAAAACTTTGGCTTAATGCAATTTCAGCTTAGCATGACTTCAGCTTATCAAGCTTCACTTGTAATTAATTCTATTTTTAGTTTATATTATTATTCATATTTAGTCTTATTCTTTTATTAATTTATCTATATGTATTGTACTTAATTTATAGTTTTATTAAATTAATAATTTTCTAATTAATTATTATTAATTTTCTTTCTTTTCTCACTTTAACTTTGAATAACTTAATATCTCACTAATTTTAATTCTTTATTATTATGTATTTAATATTTTTTGTAATTATTTTTTTCAAATTCTACTTGTTCTTGAGTAAATTAAGTAAAATACTATGTTAGAAATAATTTATAATTAGCAAAATAAGAAAATATTATATATAGAAAATCAAGAAGTAACCAAGAAGAATTAAGTTTGATAGAAAGAATTAGCTACTGGATTAAGAGTAGTTAATTAGTATTTTTCTTTAATAAATACATATATTTTATCACATATCTTATCTTATTTTTTTCTTGCTCTATTGAGAGAGTATTTTATTAGAAGTAAAATATATATAAATTATCTTATTAAGATAATCATATTTTGATCAGAAGTAAATTTATATAAATTATCTTATTGAGAAGATAATCATATTTTATTAGAAGTAAAATATATATAAATTATCTTATTGAAAAGATAATTGTATTTTATCAGAAGTGAATCTTGCATATATTATCTTATTGAGAAGATAATTAGTTATATAATCTCTTGAAGCTATAAAAATAAATAATTATCATGAACATAGTCACTATTACCATTTTAAAATATTTATATATGCATAAACTTAAAATGGTAATAGAATAACTTAAGTATTATTAAAGATAATTAAATTATTATTATTCAAGTATATTTATTTTAGATCTCAAAGCAGAGATATTTATATATCTTTGAGATTTTATAAGTTTCTATCTAAACTCATCTACTACTCTAAATTATAATTACAAACTTTAGGACAAAGAATCAATAAACAAATAAGTAAAAATAAAAGATAAGATATATATGATAAGTTAAAGGATAATGCAAATAATGAAATAAAATAAAAAGATAAGATATATATTTTAAAAAGAAAAGATAAATGATAAAAATAAATTAAATTTATTGCTAAATCATTTCTAAAGTATTTTTGAATTATTGTTAAACTATTTGTAAATTATTATTAATTTTAAGACTAATTATTTATTCATGATCTTGAAATATTACAGAAATATTGCAAAAATATTGTTAAATCATAATTAAATCCATAACTAATATACTAATTATATCATTCAAAATCATATGTCTTCTAAAGATTGATTAATTGATTAAAAACTTCAAGTTTAAAAAATTATAAAATTAAAAAAATTTATGTTATTATAATAATAATAATTTCTTGAATTGATTATTATTAATTGAAGATTTTTTAGTTATAAATATATTCTTATCTTCTAAAGATATATTTAAAAGTTTAAATACTCTTCAGTATTTAAGTAAGTATTTTGTTTATTATTATTATTATTATTATTATTATTATTATTATTTCTATTATTATTATTATTATTATAATTATTATTATTTTATCTATTATCATTCTTTCTTGAACTAGTATATTTACTAGTAATATAACTAGTATCTCCACAGTTATAATAGGTAATAAAATTTCTTGAGTTATAATTATTGAAGTTATTATTATTAAAATTATTATTATTATTAAAGTTATTATTATTATTATAATTATTATTTCTTTTGCTTTTGCATTCACTTATAATATAATTAAATCTTTTACAATTATTATATCTAATAGAATTATTTCTATTATTAGAATAATTATTAGACTGACTAGAAGTTATCAATTTTTTTAATTTTGAAATAATACTTTTAATTTGTTTTGTCAATTTACTGATTTTAGTATTTATAAGTGATATTGGCAAGAAAGATAAGTCATTTAATATAATATTATATTATTAAAAGTTAGAATTATAAGTTATTGCTATATTAATTACTTCTTTTAATATTATAAGATGAGTTGAATTTATAAAAAATTTAATCTTGATCTGAGTCTATCTATAAAATAGGATATACATAAATAATTTAAATAGGTATTAGTCAGATTTACTCTTCTAATTAGTTCTCTAATAGCTATAATATATTATTTTATATTTTTATTAGATAATTATCTTTTTTATTTTAATTATTATTATCATTTATAAAGTTAACTATGATTTCTAAAATACTTTTCAAACTGATATATAAATAAAGCTTCTTTAGTTTATTGATTAATATTTTTATCATATATTCAGCTTCCCAACTATTCTGAATAATATAACCTTTCATTAGTGAATTAAATAATAGTTGAATCTTTCAGATAAGCTTTTACTATCTGAATTTTTCTTTTATTACTAATATTATTAATAATATAAACATTTTCAAAGTCTTGAAATTAACTAATTAGATCATAAGTATCATTATAAAATTCTATAATTTTGATATAGTTAACTTTCTTTGATCTTCCTAGAACTATAGCAAGTGCTCTAATTTTATTTATTAAGTTTTCAAATTTGTGAACAGTAGTTAATGAAGATAATATTTTATTCTTCTTATCTTTATTTATTTCTTCTTCTTCTTTAAATAATGTTGAGAAAATAATAATAAATATATCTTGAATAACTGACTATATTTTTAAATATTTATTAAGTAATAATTATATTAATATTTATTCAAGAATGTCTAAATTATATTTTTCAAACTGTTATAAGATATTTAGTAGTTCTTTATTTAATTTTGATTAAATTGGATTAAGTACTTTTATAAGTAAGTTTTATTACTTTTTTTGTTCTTGTTTTATTAAATATTTGTTTCTTTTATTCTTAAACTCAAATATCTCTTGTTATAATTGATAAAGATAAGTTTATACTTATTTTATTAATAGATTAGTTTCATCTTCAATTAAAATTACAAATTCTTTTCTTATTTTGATTTGAGTTTTACTATATATTACTTTTTGATGAAAATACAAGAATTTTTCTTAGATAACTTAATAATCAGAATCAGTATAATCTTCAAAATATAATTTAGTAAATAATTATATAAAGAGTCTTTCTCTTTCTATTTTGATTTCTTTAGTTGAATTTATTTTGATATGTTGTAATATTATTTCTTTAGTTGTTTTAATTCTTTATTAATTTTAATTTAATCTATAAAGAATTCTTTATTTAAATCTAAATTAAATTAAATAATCATTTTAAAATTATTTTCTATAGAGATAGTATCAAAAAGTTATTATCTTTTTGATGTGAATATTAATATGAGAGATGAGTATTAATTCTAATATATCAAAAGTATGTAATAAAAGTAATTACATACTTTATATTAATATTAAGAGAGTCTTTAAAAGTTTATTAACAAGAATACAAATATTATTATCTTAAGATTTATTAAGATTTATTTAAAGATAGATAACAATAATATTCTTAGTATGACTAATTAAAATATAATCTAATTCTAAAATATAATTTCAAGATAAATATAATATTTAGTTTATTGATAAGACAAAATAATAGATCTTAATCAGATCTATTTTACAAGAGATATTCTTTAGAATTCTCTTTAAACTAAAATCTACTTAAAATATAAGTTAAGAACAAAACTTATAAAATTCAAACTAAATTAATTAATTAACTAGCTGAACTATACTGAACTACTAACTAACTATCTAATTTCACTAGCTAAGATACATCACTTTTATATATTTTAGAGATTATATGAATAATACTTTTATTATAATACTTATGTTAATTTTGTTATAATCTAAATATCACTTTAGCTAATATTATAATATTAGTTTTGTTATGATAGCATTGTTAGTTTTGCTATAATAGTTTTATCATGATCATTATATTTGTGAAATCTTCTAAAAATATTTACAAATAATATTAATATCTAATAAGATATAAATAATTATTTATCTAATCATATTATAATATAAAGTGATTAATAATATATAACTAATTAATATTCTACTAAAAGTTCATATCATAATAATATAAATTATTATTAATTAAGACTAGAATTTTTAAGCTTATTTTGTTGTGCTTGACCAGTAGTATTATTATATTTACCATTAAGCATATTATTATTCTTATAAAAATTAGCTTTTCTTATTTACTTAGTAATAAATTTGCAAACTTTTATTATATAAATATATAATTAATTTAATATTTAAAAAAATTTTAATTTTAATAAAGATAAGATTAAAGATTTTTTTATTAAATAAAATTTTCATATCATATAAAAGTCTTTAGATAATCATCATTCAAAATTAAATTGGTATAACTCACTCAATTTTGATCCAAACTAAACCAAATAAAAAGAGATAAGATATTTAGTACTACAAAGGTTAATTTTACTTTCTTTTTTTGCAAAATTTTGTTGATATATTTTCTAAAAAGAGCAAATGAAAATGCTAATGACCAAGAAAAATACTCATGTCCAAACTATTGTGCATTTCTGGCTTCAGGGCAAAAATGCAGGTGAAATATATCATCTAATAAATATTGTGAGATTGACTATTTACCAAAATTAAAGAAAATCCAAAGTACAATTCACAAAAAATGCAGCAGTCATCTCATAAAAATCACCTCTGAATACTCAAGATTCATTAGACAGATTGTTTGAAGAAATCCTATGATATCTTTAAGAATATTAATCACAAAGTTATTCAAAAAAGGTATCCGGGTATCTTATAATATACTTTTAAGATATTTAGCCAAACATGGCTTTGACAAAAATCTTCCTATGATGACACCAATACTCATGATGACATATAAGAAAAAGCAGATAGAATAGATGCAAAATCATCTCAATGACAATTGGAATCAGATAGTATTTTCTGATGAAACAAGTTTTTGACTATTCAAAAATACTGTACAAGTTTGGTACAAGAGTGAATGGCTAGTTCATTACATCTCAAAAGACTGAACAAAAATTGAGTTTTATATAAAAGGTAAAATGAGTCTTTTTTGCTTCCAAGAAGATATGACTGGTCTTTTTTACATCAATATCCTAAAGAAATATGTTCCTGAGATCAGAAACATGTTAAGAAACAATTGGCAGTTCCAATAAGATAATGATCCAAAGCATACAAGTAGTATGACGAAAGAATATCTTCAAAATAACTTTTCAAGAGTAATTGATTGGCTATCCAACAGTCCTGACCTAAATCCCATTGAAAACTTATGGAGTATTGTTAAGAGAAATGTAGAGATATGATAACCAAGAAATATTTCACAATTGGAGCAATTTATGAAGAAGGAGTGGGCAGAGATTTTCCAACGTCTTATCAATAATTTAGTGAGATCAATAAAAGAGCGTTGTAAACTTATTATTGAGAACAATGGCGAACGTATTCCTTATTAATTTTTTTTAAAATCATCTCGTGCTCTTTAGCTTTCAAATGAATCATTAAACGCGTAATTTGGATCAGCCATTGTGGCGCAATGGTCCAATGATTTTGTCCAAAGACTTTTGCAACACACTGTATATTAGCCAATCAGATTTTAATAATGCTCTACAAAAATTAGCCAATAACAATAAAAACTTGTCATGCTAGCCAATCATATTTCACGGAAATCATTAATGTCGCTATGCTCACTCGGTTTTAAAAAGAAGCCCGGTTTTCAGAGGTAATGTTATCTATTTAGTTAAATTATATACCATCGTACCAGGTATTAATTCAAAAGAAAATAAAAATATGACCTGTCCGATTTGATAAAGATATTAAATTTCTTGGCTTATCTTTATTTTATTTACAGAAATTGAGCGAACAACAATGGGAAGATAAAATCGAAAACTTAATGGAAGCTAACTGAAGTTAACTCAGAGCAAAATAAATTTATAGTAAAGTTAAAAAAATTACTAGCAGAAGTGAATCAAGAATGGAGGTTTTTAAAATTTAAAAATTATTGTCGATTACGGATGAATCAAGAACGTGAATCAAGGATGGGAATTTTCTCCAGTCAAAAAAAGAAACTCCGCAAGGATAAAATGTGTAAAATTATTACATGATAGATGTGGCCGGATGGTAAGCTATTTTTTATTTATGTTGTATCTGCATCTCACAACATACTCATCGATTATTATGATACTTTTATAGAAGTCGTTAAATGATCTAATATTATGGAAAAATAAATTTGAGGCTTCAGAATCATCCGGAGATGCACGATTAATTGTTGGAATTATCTGTTTACCACTAATTAATACATCATTAGCCTTTCACATAGCTTTAATATCACTTTTGTTTCTCGAGGCATTGAGTCTAAAACCTCCTCAAAAACTAACACATCGAATTTTGATCATGCTTGCTATAGAGTAGCCTTGAGCTTTTTCACGATCCTTCGGAAGCTTTTACACTTTTGAATATGAATTTTTGTAAGTATAAGGTTCGATCAAAATGGAAGAATCATTGGTTTTCGTTTTGCAAATACTGCGTGGATTCTATTTAACCATCGTTGTTTACGAAGAGAGGTTACGAGAGCGCGATCATATTTTTAGTCCAATTCTCGGTTTCTTGTTTGAAGAATATGATATAGGTACTTTGAACTTAACTGGTAAGTGATGATGGATTTTTACATTGTAATAAATCTTAAACAGCTTGCTACATGTAATATCTAACCTTAAATGGTATAACCGATTTTGTCTAGGATTATAAAAGATTCTTGTGTTACTTGTCGAAACGAAAATCTGTACATGGCGAATATGTAACAATAAATTCACCAACAAAAAAGATGGATTTGATTATATCATTGCGAAGTAATCAAATTGAGCTACTACAACTTGAAGTGGGAAATACTGAAGGTCCTATAGATATACAAAATTTCGAGAGGACTATTCAAAGATCAAAGTGGTTATGAAAGATTGTTTAGATACATTTTGGAGTAAATTACACTTTAGAAAAGATGAACTTGAAGGAATCTTCATCATGGGCGTTCAAAAAATAACGGGTGTGTAAAACGACATCTTAAGCTATTTATTCAGTGTTATTTAGGTTTTTCCGCCTAAAATTTTTCTCATGTTGTATAGGCGCAAAATGGACTATCTACTCTCTTACTTATGATAGTTCAAAAAATTTTTATTCTTCGCTGAAATGGCGACATTGATATTACCGACAACATTATCTGATATGGAAGACCTTTTACCGGGTTTTTTGGAGAGATCTCCTGGCATTACGGATATGTGTGGTTATATGCGATATTTTTTTCCGTCAAATCATTGGTGTTACATATCTTTATGTTTCTTATATACACAAATAGAGTCGGCAGCGGAAATTCGGCGAATTGCCCAAAAAAAATTTAACACACCATCTCCACCCTCATCTCCGTTGCACGATACAACACTCCTATGAAAAAACAAAAGCAAGTTCCTTTTCATATCTTAGACAATTTATATTGAATAGCAGATAGTTTTGATCATTAATACTCTGCATGTAGTAATAAATAAATTAGCGTTAGCATTTATTCGAAGTTGTTTAACAGCTCATTGCTGTTATTATTCCCTTTACTAAAATAATGTGTCAATTATTTTTTCACATTCACAATCTTAATTAATGATACTCAACTCTTGAAGATGCTTTGAATGTGAATCTTCACAATACCAAACATATCTTAGGAAATCCAATTCTCTGCATAATTTTTTTAAAAAAACTTGATGTTTTCATAATGTTTTATATTTGAACATCATGTATTCTATAAATATTTATTATTAGCAAATCTGAATATATTCTTTAGAAGGATATTTATTTTTATTATATAATTTATTTAACAAACTTCTTTATAATATGTACAAAAACTCAAGCATTCCATTCTTTTTGGTTGCCACTAAATATTTATTAATTATCAAAAATGATTTTTTACATCCAAATGCATCTTTTTATCAAAATTCAATATTTCCATCAAAATAAAAATTTATTTTATATTATTAAGATTTGTTCGTTTGAAATAAAACAAAAGAGAATTTGCTAGTCATGATGTTACCTACGATCAATATATTATTAAATTATATAGTATACATAGTGTGGACAAAGAATAAATAAATATACAAAATATACAATAATATCAATAAGAGAGCTTGTTTCACCCAATGTATTACCAAACACGCACATTCGCACATTATGTATGTTCCACCTATCAAAGATTATCCTATCCCAGACTTCAATCCGTATATTTTAAAGTAATAAATAAATTAAATTAAATCAAATCACAGTAAGTCACCAAACTCATCCCCTCCATAAAGAACATGAGTCATTTCATGCGGCGAAGGTTGCGAATTAACCACCACAACTTCATTTTTGTTATTGAGATTACTGTTACTACTATTAAATAACACCAACTCATCATCATCATTGTCGTCTCGTAAAAGATCAAGATCGGAACGATTGAATATCTCTTCGGTAGGTGTCCAAATGTATTCGGGGGGTGTTCGAATGACAGTCTCAGTTTGTACTAATGAAACGGCAATTGATTTTTCTACTGTGTGTACAGTGTCCATCGTTTTCTTTCGCACGTTTTTGAGACTATTGAATTAGCTTATTGAATTAATCTGCACGTGTGTAATCAATAATTGGAAACTAATAATTAAAAATATCTTACGTGTCTGATCTTGCTAATGCCGAGATACTTTTACTAAGATTACCCCAAGCACCAGTACGAAAACTTAACTTTCGTTTTGTTTTCTTCGCGCTGTCACATAACAAATTTTCAATTAATCAATTATTTGGATAGTTAAATTCAATCATGATTTGCTTACTTTTCATTATCTATTTTTATATTGATGAAATTATCTGGATTTCTGAACAATATGAAATGTGAAAGATTAACTGATAAGTGTATAACTCAATTGAATACATATAATCAAAAGAATCACACTTACGCATTAACATCATCAACACCGTCGTTCTCAATACTTATCAATACATTACCATTTCCTTTATTAGCGCCACCACTGCTTCCACCTCCCCTTAACCACCCATTTCCATTATTCTTCTTACTCGATCGTTTTGCAGCGGCATCATCTTCAGAAATAGCAGAAGTGGCAGATCCGGCAGACGAAACGGAAGATAAACTTGCCGTATCATTATTATAATCATTCTTTTTTTTATTTTTATTGCGATTACTTTTATGATTTTCTTTCTCTTGTTCTTTTTTCTTTCGAACAATGCTCTCCCATCGTTCTTTCAATAAGCGTAATTCTTCTTCATGTTGTGCTAATTCCTCTTGAAGATCCTTGATTTTTCGTTCTTTTTTCGCGATAAATTGTAACAGTTCTGCTTGTTGCTCGGATTCGGTGGCTGGTGTTATGCGTAAATGCTTTATTGCTATTTCGGTGTGTATCTGGAAGCGGGTTAGAGTTAGGCATATTAATATCATCGCATACATACGGGTTCTTTTTAAACATTCTTTATTTGCAAACAATACTTTTCCACTAGACACTTCTCACTAAAAGATTTTTTTTTACACAAACCTTTAACAAATCCTCAGTATCAACATCAGCGACAGAAGAACTGTCACATTTCTTTGTTGCTTCTAATTTTGCATTACCAACGGTAACGACACTTTCTTTATTATTGTTGTCACTAGTAGTAGTATTATCGGTGGTATTATTATTATCCACGCTCATTTTTCGGGGTGTATTTTCTATTAAAAAATCAACTGATAAAAATTTAGCTCTAAATCTATATCTGCTAACCGAATTTAGAATTTTTTGTGGCATATGGTATGTCTGTACTTGTGCTCAAAACACATTGCATTGTTACTTGATATATAAAATTTTCACGATGTTTCCACAAAGAACAACACTAAATCGTGGCATTTGCATAATACACTTAACCAAGAAATTACTGTGGCTCATCACATCATGAGACTAGAATTTAGTGAAACAAAAGAATACTTTTGTGCATCTATAATAGTTTCCATTCACGGGATGGGATTGTAATACATCGCATGTATGCATGGATGAATGGAAGGCCATTTTGTTTATGCTCGAAAGAAGTGCAATTTTCTTCTCTATCCACAATTATACATTTTAGACCCATCAATCCTTTGAATATTACCGCACAATTACAAGTCTTTGACATATAAGCATCATTTTGAATATAATATGAACTCCCAATTCTTCGCTTTGCTAATTAGATGTCGACGAAAGCGGTAATTACCCTGCAAAGTATTTTTCGAAAGTTTTTCGTGTAATTTTCCGCATCTTACGTTTCACCATATCTGAAACTTCAAAAGTTGGAATAATAATAATACTAAATTCACGAGTAAAAAAATGGACCGATTTTCGATAAATTTCAATTTGCAAATGTAATATTTTACGTCGCATTCGAAAAATAATATCAGTCTTTCGCTTCTTGCATTTTCAAGTTTGATGCGACCAATTGATCTTTTTTTGAAGATTGTCCATATATTTGCATAATCGAATGATTCATCCAATATCATTTTCACCAATTTTACCAACACCTTTAGCTGGTGAATACCATGTAAAAGTCGTTCGAATGCCAAGATCAATAGAGATTGCATTGATGGCGCCATCTGCTTGGTTTCGCGGACTTGTATCTCATATACTCAGAAATTCATTAATTAAGCGTGAGGAAGAGGCCATTTATTAGTTTTGCGCTTTTTTTAAAGCGAAGAGGCCAGAACATATTTTTATCTTATACACAAACACTTAATTAATTAAATAAAAGAATTGATTCCAAATCCTTTAAATTAAATAATCCTACCCTTATGACGATGTATAACTATATTCTGATTGAGTGTGTAAGTACGAGGTATAAAAACGATTCCAGATAGGTTTCGAAAAGTTTTGTGTACAAAAAATGATAAATCTTTCCGAGCTCGAGATGAAGGGATTTGCATCTTTAAGTCGAGTTGATTTGAATTACGCTTAATGACTTTGCCTCTGGCAATTAATACCTTATCAATAATATTAGCAGGTGCTATTGCGTGTGCTCCGAATAACATATCAAGACGAACAGCAACTCGTTTGCCTTTTTGGCTTCCTATCTATCCGAGTCTTTACCAGCCCGGACTTCTGCAAAAAATTCAAGTTTGTCTTTAAGAGATTTTAATCTAACCTCGTTTTTTCAAACCAGTAAGACAGTCTTGGTATAAAACAACGGCATTTATTCCAGCGGACAACAGTATTCTAAGCAAATCTAGTTAAGCCCATTCACCTCTTTAAGGATTGCTTTCGAGGATGGTTGGATACATCTTGATTAAAAGCGTGCGATTGAGAGTATTTTCCGTTTTCTGACATTTGTGAGTTACTGTCCCTTTTCCTGTTTTGGCACTCTATTCGATAATGGGCAGACAGTATTGATGGCAAGTACATCTTCGGCAAGCTCGTATTCGTTAGAAGTCGATTTGTCGATGAATTTTGTAGCATTAGACGAAACGACGGAGGCAATGGGTAATGGCAACCTTGAGAAAGTACCGCGGCTTTGCTCATTCAATAAGGTCTTAATGCCGGAGCTGATGTCACTAATGAGCTTATATATTGGGAGTTGGATGAGGAGAAGTTGTTTTTGTCATTCAAGATCATCTTTTGCTTCGTACTAAAGATCCGAGCATAATATTTCTTAATAATAAAGGAGATGATGGTGGTGGTGTTATCAGTATTTGAAAGTTTAACTCGGAAAAAGAAATGATATTATAGAGTCGTATGTCGTATAGATATCTTTGTGGTAATCTTTCCTTGCCTAAACCAATAATGCAGAGTATCCGATAAGATGTCAAGTTTCTTAGTTGCCTTGTATACAGATATATATATGTAAAAGAGAAAGTGAAATATTATTTTCACTTGAGCTATATACGTCTACATTAAAACTTATCATTACTAATAAAACTCTATATTAAGCAAAATCTAAATTAGATAATAACAAGTCCTGTAAAGAAATAAGCTTTCGCATCAATCTAAGCTGATTTCTCTTTTATAAGATATTGAAAAAGAATATTGCAAGCATCATTAATATCTCTATCAAACTTTATTTTATATTGAGAACAGCAAATTATTTTAAATTCACCTAGCTGTCTATAAATATAATTACAGAATTCACAAGTTTTGCTTGTGTATTCTTTTGTACAAGCTTCTACTTGATATTAGAAATATTTACATATCTTATGGATCAGATATTATTGAAAATAATAATATGATCATATATGTATAGCTTGAATAGTCTTGAAATTAATATATTATTACTTATATTAAATTATTTCTTGAGTATAGTAATATTATATAATAATTTTTACAAAGCTATTTAGTTAGCTTATAATGATAATATTTATAAAATAATAAATTTGCTTTTAAATATGTAATATAATTTATAATTAAAAGTGATATATATATTAAATTATAAATAAATATTAATAAATAAATAAATTAATAAATAAATTTTATTTTTGCTTATTTTTTCATAAATATAATCACATTTATTTTAAAGCTTATTATATATATAACTTAGTCAATAAATTTAATTAATATTATTTTTTTTATTTAATGATTATTTTACTTGAATTATAACTAGTTATAATATATAGTATATATATCTGAATCTAAAGTAATTACATTTAATTCTTCTTATTAAATTCTTAATTTTTTTTATTATATTACTTAAAATATTAATATTATTATATATTAATATAAAATATAAAAAATTAAATAAAGATTTTTTTGTATTTTTAAAAATAAAGAATCTTGATTTTTAATTATATTTTAAGTAATTTAGTAGTTAATAGTTTCCAGAAAACTATTAACTACTTAGATTATACTATAATATACTCAGGTGTATGTCATGATTCAATTTTTAGGCTATGCTCAAAGATGTCATATTTTGCTTTTTACACCACACACCTGAGATATTTATAGTCAATTTATTAGGTATCATATAGATTGTTATTTAAGAACTGCTAAGGCATGTGCTAGTATGACATGCATTTTATATTTTAGATCACACTCAAGTAATGTACATTTTGCTTTTTATGACACACACCAAGGTGACATATTCTATATATTTGATCACATGGAAGAGTCCGATGTGAGAGTCTGATGTGAGAGTTATATCTGAACCTGACACATAGTACTATAGTTAACGTGACTAATTTCATAATGCTGACTACACATGAGCCAGGTGACAAAAAAAATATACCTGATGATGTATTCAGCTATATATCATTATTTGTGGGTCCAATATGAGAACTATATTCAAATCTGGCATGTAATGTCTTAGCTTTCTGACTAATTTCTTTATGTAGGTCAGGTTTAAGGCACCTAGTACTGAAATAATATTCATAATCTTTATATAATTTATCTGAATATTATCCAAGAATAAGACACATAGTGCCAAATATTATCTGTCATATTGCACTCAAGTATTGATCAAGGTTAAGACACGTAGTGCCAAATTATTAGTAGTTATTTGATAGATATCCAAAGCATAATTTTTATAATATATATCTTTCTGTAATAATTTTACTTTGGATATCTATCATCAGTATACTATATTTTATGATCCTGAAAATCTTTCTTGCATAGTTGATACTTTTAAATACTATCACTTCATGTTAAAAATATCTTGACATGCTATTGAATACCAGCTATATTTCACAATTTTTGAATCATTTCTCGTATAGTTGATATCTTTATACTAATAGATATCTAAAGTATAATTTTATTTTATATATATCTGGTAGATATCCAAAGTTATTTTTTTCTTGACAAAAGTAATCTGTGAGACAAATCTGTCCCACACTAGTAGACATCCAAAGTATAATTTTATTTTATATATATCTGATAGACATCCAAAGTATAATTTTATTTTATATATATCTGATAAATATCCAAAGCATAATTTTAGTAGACATCCAAAGTATAATTTTATTTTATATATATCTGATAGATGTCCAAAGCATAATTTTACCTTAATCAAAAATGCGTAATACAAAAATGGTTATCAATTAATTTATCTTATCCCCTATATTGAAAGCACTTATTTAAAACTTTATTTTGATCAAAATTCCACAGCACAAAAACCCTCTTTAATAAGTAACCAGTTATCTAAATCCTATTATTCAAAATCACACAACACAAAAATCTCTTTATATGATCTAGGTATTGGAATATTAATTTTTTATTTGAATTTTTTCTTATATTTATTGTAAAAGGCAATAAAAATCTCTTTATCTAGATATATAACTAGCTAAATGTAGCAATCTCTCGTCTTTAAAAATTATTACTTAACTAGATTATATTATCTTAAACAATAGTTATGCATATTCAATAAAGGCCAAAGAGCAGGTTTTTAATTCTTTTTTGTATAGAGTGATAGGAACCTTCATTTTAGTCTCGAAATTATATTTATATTTCAAGAAATCAGCTTCATTCATGCTTTCTCATTCTTTTTTCCAGTAAATATGATTATCTTACATTTTCAAGACAATCTTAGTTTTCCATTATTCTAATCTTTCTTGGGACATTTAAAATTTTTCTTGTAAATAAAAGATAAGAGTATCAATATCAGATTTGTTTTTGATGAGATATTCTGAAGATAAAGAAATTGCTGGAGGTAGATACAAAGTGGCTAAGGATTCAGGTAATTCTTTCTTGAATTCAACCATATTTAAGTATTGCTCTGAATTATTCAATTGATTTTGAGTTAATACTATAGGAGATGATTGTGGCAAATTTGTTATGGATTTCTCAACTATATTATTACAAGAACTCTCTTTACAAACCTCATTACTGGATAATGCAGAACATTGAAGCTTTGCTTCCTTTAAAATGACAATATCAGTAGTAGTAGGTATTGAATCAAAAAGTTCTTGAGTTTCATTAACTAATTCAGGTTTATATGATAGAAGAATTGGATTTATAGGGTAATAATTAGGAGCATTCAACTTTATAGTCTTTATTCTTTCTATAGTTTCACAACCAGCTTCATTATCTGGCACGTGATGAATCTGATATATTTTTTTTCATATTTGATGTCCCTTGAAACCTACATGAGTTTCTCTACTCTTGATGGTATAACCATATCAATTACTCAGTATTGCATTAATAAATTTTATTGTAGCATTGAGATCAGATATTCCTTTGGCTCAGGTCTTAAAATCAAATAATAATAAAGCATCTTCTTGAATTTTAATGATTTTTTCCAGTGATTATTCAAAAGCTTTTGTCATATCATCACCAGAAAGAATATTTATGTCATCTATATCTCTAAAGCCTATCGATTGGACAAGATTATGTACCGCTTCCTATTGCTTTGCTGAATAGAATTTATGCAAATTAACTGAGGACGGATCTATGGATTCATGTGAATCTTCTTACTGCATTTCTTCTTTGATTTTTAGATTTTCTATAGAATTTATCACATTAAAATCTTGTCTTCTGAAATATGCCAGTCTTCTAAAATATTGTAAGAGTTCAGGATCATTAAATTTTTCTACAAATTTTTTATCACAAAGTTTAATCCAATTATCATTATTCATATT
Organism: Ambispora leptoticha; assembly: GCA_910591765.1. NCBI lineage: Eukaryota > Fungi > Glomeromycota > Glomeromycetes > Archaeosporales > Ambisporaceae > Ambispora > Ambispora leptoticha. Next base: position 22,739 of record CAJVPS010000299.1, read on the forward strand.
TCAGTTTCGAATATCATCCTTGCCATTAATATTATCTGAAGCGTATATTTTTCACAAATAATGTTATTGCAGAGTCATGTTATCAGCAAAAGAATGTTCAGGATTTAACTTAAGAGTTTCAGCTTCATAAAGGATGATATCAGGTGCATTAACTATTGCTTCTGTATCAGAGCCTTTGATTTTTTCCTCAATCTTCTTAATAGTATTGGAAACTTCTTTTCTAGCAACTTTGGTACCTTCTGCTGAAATTAACTTGAGTGTTGCTTCAGTACTAGTAATAAGATTGCAAAGAATTTCAGGAAAGTATTTAGCTGATAAGCGTCTCTGATATTTAACCTTAATATAAGTCTCTATAGCTGGAGATGAATCAAGTATATAACAGTTATTAATTTTATTCTATTCATGATATCCTTTTATAGCAGTTGGCAAGTTGCCAGGTCTTAAAGCAGAAAGTTCAGTATAAATAAAATCACAATTTGATTCTTTAAAAATACTAGGCTTTTTACTATTATAGAGAGAAATAATATGATATGGGCAATTGTGAACTTGATAAAACATTTATGCAAAAGCTTTGGCATATACTCCTATAGCAATATTACTAATTCCTATAACTGCATCAAAATGATTAGAAATTTCAAAAGAGATACCAGCTTCTATAGTACTTGTATAAACCACATAATCAAGACCACTCCAAGTAGCATTAATATTAGTAAAGTCATCCTGCCATTGCTTTCTGTCCATTTAGCCAAAATAAACTTATAATAAAATATACGAGCTATCTGGTTTTTGCAATTTGAAAGCTTGGTTTGCCAAAGCTCGTGCTTTTTTGCAAGAGATCATTAAAAAAGCAACTCGTTTATCTTCCTGAAGCATCTTAAGATCCCTACGTATAGCTTCTGATCCTTTATCTGAATCATAAAGAATTTTAATAGTTTCATCTTTATGTAGCTTATATTTGTTATCAAAAATTCTTATATCTCCATCTTAATATTATTTCAAAAAGTTTAAAGTTGATTCATTTGCAAATGCATCTATAAAAATAACATGAACAGCTGATTTTATCAGATCTTGCATAGCATTTTCAGATTCACGCACATGAACTCTACTAGATATTTGATATATAATAGCATTATTTTCATCTAAGATAACTACATAAGAACATCTTTCATAGAAATTGAGATGATAAGTATTTTCAACTTGGATAATGATAATATTCCAATCACATATAGCTAAATTGCTCTTATTTTCCTGATAATAGCATACATGAAGTCCTGAATTTTATAATATTTCAACTTTAGCTTTAGTCTCATTACTAAGAGTTTTACAATATGAAATCCAGTTAAAATAAGACAAATTTACTCCACTTTTAGCTAAAGAATCAAGAATTTCTCTTAATATTTTTGTTTTGCCACTAGCAATAGGTGAGTGAATAAGAGTTATAGTGGGTTTCTTGCTTAAGAAATCAGGATAAGCTTCTGGTGCATTTTTCATTTCCTTTACATTGATGATTTTTCCAGATAATTCTACAAGTGGGCATGGATTTAATATAGCTTTGGATAATCTTTCAATCAATTCTTACTTCTTGGATTTTTCTTTTGTCTTGACTTTATCTGATATCTTACCGAAGCTCAGTCCCTTATAATTCAGCTTGTATTGTTTTTAATGATAACACTTAAGTATAAAATCTCCATTTTGTCAAATAAATTCATAGAGTTGATCTTTTTCATATTTAATATTACATATAGGACATTCTTTAACTAATTGTGCTGGAAAGTTGATGAACCCTTTCTTAGTTCTTCCAATCTGGAGCCACCCATATTTTTCAATAACCATATTAGTCCCTTTAACCAAGGCATTTTCATCATCGATAGGTTAGTATTCCTCTTCTACTGGCTTCTCATCAGAAAAGATTTGTGACCAGATCACAGAATAATTCTCTTTAGGCTGAATTAAATAATCCTCTAGCTTTTAAAAACTATTTTTTATGAAAGAGATAGCAGGTTTTTTTATGTATTCTTCTTTTGCTGATTCAAGTAACTGAAGATTGAAATATTTTTTGAAAAGACTAATATTAATAAACTCTGAATAAGATTTCCCAACTAATTCTATAACTTTTTCTGTAAAACCCTTAAGTTCTCTATAATCTATGAATTGGACACGAGGATAAATAATATGCCAACTGTATTTATTAGTATTTGATGAACTTGCTAATGCAAAAGAATTTAAGAAAGATATATAATCTGGTATCAGGCTTAATGCATCTACACAAGTAACTAAAATTTGAGATATCAAATCTCCATGAGTAATTTTCTTACTATCTAGAGAAGGAAGTTTAGAATTAGATGAATTAGGCTTTTGCCTTGCATCAATATCGATTATTAAATGAAAAGGTTAATTTCTATCAATACATTCATGAGTGTTAGATATTCTATAAACTTTGGTAGGGTGATCAATCACCATAAAACCTTTTTCTGTAACTCTAATTATATATTGAGAATGGATCTCTTCAGGTTAGTATGCCTCTAAAAGTGCTATTTTGTTTCTATCAGCAAAATTGGTATGACCATTGGATTTAAGTCAGTATTTATAATATGTATGCCCTTCATGACCAGGTTTATAGTCAAGATTTGTTAAACCTTTGAGAATTATTTTTGTCTCATTATATTCAGCCAATTTTTGATTTAGATGCTGTTGTTCTAATGATTCACATAAATGCTTTTTAGCTTCACTAGATAAATTCATTTTATTGATTTGTATATATGCGTTATTTGTATATATATATTTTTTGATCTGACAAAGTATATATAAGCATTAATTTATTAACTTATAATAAAAGTAATATAAAAAATTTAATTCAAAAAATAATTATTCTATATACATAAAATTGAAAGTTATTAATTATCACTATTAGTAATGGCATTCTATTCTTGCCCACATACTTATATCAATAGATGTATCTGTGGAAAAGGCTATTATCGACAAGAGGGTTATGCTCTTCACTGAAAAATACAATCATGTAGTTCTTGTATGGAATGTGATATACAAACTACCTCTATATATAGTATATGTATTAAACATGCTGAAAAATACCACAATAAATCAAACTATCACAAAAAAAGACAGACTGAATTGATTACAAAATACCATTCTATGATGGAAAATCATATATCTGACTTATCTAATTCTGGGCATGAACTTTAGTGAGTAGATAATTCTAAAATTAGATGAAATACCTTGATATACTGCTATAGGGAATTTTTCTTGGCAAAAGTGATCTTCATGAAGAATTCTTCATAGATACATGATTTTTTCTCTGGCTTCAAGTATATACGAGAAGGCAGGATTGTGAAAAGTTAATTATTTCTATTTATAATGCATGTGATAAATACATAGACAAGTATTAAAGTAGAGAGAATTATCACAGAAAAAAGCAAGCTGAATTATTAGAAAAAATTATTATACTTGAGAGTTATATACCTGACTTATCTGATTCTAGGCACAAACTATAAATATTTTCTGAGACAGCCCACAAATTTCAGTCATCTAGCTAAGATAAGTATATCACCCATATCATATACCTGGCATATATTGATTATTTTTTCCAGGATCTCTTTAAGTAATGCTATATCTTCTTTGATCCCATTGATATTCTCATTAATTTTATTATGTAGAGCTATGGATTCTAAAATTTTCGATCTATTCCATGCATTACCCACATTCATTTTCCAATAGAATTACTCTAATCATAACTGATTCAATTTTGGATATTGATATATCAACCCGGGATGGGCAGAGCCCAGTATCAAAGATACATAATTAATTTCAATTTGAAAAAAGAATCTCCATAATATATACCTGAGACATTTATAGTATAAACCCAAGATATTTATAGTATAAAAATATATTAATCAACTTTATTATCCATGGCAAAAATCACTACAGAATTTTATAATCACTACAAATTGTCATCCCAAATTAGCTTATCCCAGCTTAGTAATTATATTGAAGAGTTGGCCAGTAAACTCTCAGATGGTAAGATAAAAGAGCAGGTGGGAAGAGCTAAAGATCAAGCTAGAAGATGCTTTTGGGAATTGGATCTTAGTGAAGAACAGGCATATACTCTCATTCCTAAATAGGCACCTGGATGACGTGTAGTTAGAAGAGACCCTATCAAAGTTATAGCTAGACATATTATGGAAAATAATATCTTACTCAAAAAGATAAATGAGATAGCAAATGATTTGGTTAATACTACTCTAAATATTATTGCTGGTACCTCACACCTTACATATCTTTGAAAAGAATTAGAAACTCTGGATGCTGATAGTCCTACACTAGAATCAACAAGCATATCTCAGATTACCAAAGAATTACAGAAAAAACAGAATGAGCATCACAAACTTAATGAAGACAAAGATATAGATTGTTCTAAATTCTTTTACTTAGAGAATGTTCAGGATAGACTTAGTAATTGTGATATTACCAAATCTCCTTCCATGCAGAATTTGATTGATGTAATGGTAATGTTATCTATGAGACTAGCAGATGTTGCAACTCTTTGTATTGATCACTATTCACCAAGTTACAAAAAATGGTATGATCCTAAATATTCTTGATATTGTACTGACTATGTCAAAAGTTAAATTAATGAACCATTGCCATTCTTTTCAATGAAAAGAGATCCAAAAAGAGCAATAAAACTACTCACCTGGATCCAGAAAGAAATTTCAAAGACTTTTCTATTTTTGTTAAAAGGTGAAAATGATTATGTAAAAGTTTATCATCAGGAAATTTTTTGGGGAGATATTCATCAAGAATCATCACCATATCTGTAAAAATTAATAAATATCTCTCTGAGATATCAATATTAATTGATGACTCTGATGATCTTTGATAAATATCCATATTGATAATAATCGATCATTGTTAATACATTATTTATTGATATATAATAATATATCGATCATTATCACAATATATTATTTATCGATAACAAATGATATATGTTAATAATTAACTCAAATACTTATTTTAAAATCAGTTTATCATATTAATATCAGTTTAGCTTATATAACCTAAATGAACATGCATACACTCACACATTCAATTATTTTCAAGACTTAAAACTTCTAAAATGCTTTTTATTTAATATTAAAAAATATAT